>JAGDQP010042867.1:1331-16404 GCA_022664845.1 Lepisma saccharinum
GATAGAGGAAAACGGTAAGACAAATAACATACGAGATCTATACAAAGGGGTTTAGAAATGAACGTGGAGATCTTCAGGCGGATCCGACTAAAAATGTTATTTCGACAAACTTCTTAATGTACACAACGGGGAACAAACAGAGGAATCTGAAATCCATACCGCAAAACCGTGGATTCCCAAACCTAGCGAGACCGAGATCGAAATGTCCAAGTGCTATATGGAGAAAGAAGAAGCTACCAAAGGAATGGAAGACCTATATAATAGTTCAGATTTACAAAAAAGGCGATAAATCGGACTATAATAATTACCGCGGAATCTCGTTACTTCCAACCTGTTACAAGGTATTAAGTAATACTTTGTTAACACGCCTAAGTGTATACGTAGATGAAATAATTGGAGATCACCAATGTGGATTTAGAAGAAATAGATCCACGTTGGACCAGATTTTCACCTTGAGACAAATTTGGAAAAGAAATGGGAATACAATGGGACGGTTCATCAGCTATTCATTGATTTTAAGAAAGCATATGATTCTATCAAAAGGGAAAAGTTATACAGTATCCTGAATACGATTTGGAATTCCGAAAAAATAGGTTCAACTAGTGAAGGTATGTCTCAGCGACCCCATAAGCAGAGTAGGGATAGGTAATAATTTGTCTGATAGTTCCAAGATTCGCAATGGATTGAAACAAGGCGATGCCTTGTCACCACTACTGTTTAACTTTGCGTTAGAATATGCGATTTTAAAAATTAAAAGGGACAAAAAGGGGCTCTCATTGAATGGTTTGAATCAACTGTTTCTAGACGCGGATGATGTAGATTTAATAGGGGGACGATATAGATGCACAACAAAGCAACACCGATGTGTTAGTAGAAGCGTGCTATGAGATAGGTCTACAGGTAAACGTAGATAAAACAAAATACATGATAACAAGCCGAAAAACAGGGAATGAAGGAAATAAAAACATAACAATTAAGGATGAAGTCATAGAGAAAGTAAATAAATTTAAATACTTGGGAGCATACGTAACAAGCAAAAATGAGGTCACGGAAGAAATAAAAATAGTCGCTTAGTATCGGGGAACGCATGTTCTATTCAGTCCAAAAACTTCTAACGCCGTGATTAATATAAAGGAAATTGAAAATATACAGAACGGTTATTCTGCCGGTAATACTTTACGGTTTCGAAAGTTGGAGTACGGCCCTAGCTGATGAACATAAATTACGTGTATTTGAAAATAAGGTTTTGAGAAGGATATACGGGCCGAAACGGGACGAGATGACTGGAGAGTGGAGGAGACGGCATAATGAAGAACTGCACCGACTGTACGATTCACCACATGTAAAAATAATGAAATCGCGATGACTAAGGTAGACAGGCCATGTTGCTCGGATGGGGGGAAAACAAAGATCTATGTTGTAAGGCCGGATGGAAGAAGGCCATTGGGAAGACCGACACTTCGTTGGGAGGACAATATTAGATCTTCGAGAAGTAGGTGTTCGTGATGAAAATTGGTTTGGTACTGCCCAGGATAGAATCCAATGGCGAACGTTTGTTACTGTGGCGATGAACTTGCGAGTTGCATAAGCCATAGAGTTAGTTAGATCCAAATGCCACTTGGTAGGATCGTCGTAGTTTTAATGGGAAAAGTTTTACTCCCCCCCTCCCCCATCCCCCCCTTCATCAAATGTTAAAATTCCGACATCCACTAGACATGAAGTCGTAACGCAGCGCGAAAGGTTCTGAAATTGTACTGTACATGTTTTGATCTTCTGAGCAGTTGACTCTGGGAAACTTTCGCGTGGAAGATAACAGTCGAATGAAAGTTTTCCAATTTCAAGTTGAGAACTTGGAGATTGGAGCTCCTAATGTTTTGTGTGTTAGTTCGTGGCAAGCAGTGGAATACTTTTCGTTATTTAAAAAGTAATTCGTCCTCCTCCCGTGTTCCTTAAAATTGATTTTGAAACTAAGTACAAAAGTTCAGTAGGAGATAGAGTTTCTCACATTACGCCGTAGCTTGTGGGAAAGAACATACGTAGAAGTAACGTATAGCGGTGCAGAGTGACAAAATTGTACTTTCCATTTAAACATCTGAAATGTCATGTTCCTTGGAGTATTTAAGTAGTGTGATTTCATTCATAGTTGTGATCGTTTAACTGTCCCATAATTTAAAACAAGCACATATGCATACAGATTTCTCAATCATGTCTAAAATATTTCTTTTTTTCATAGATTTTTTTAAAGTATATCTATCCATATATGCAGAATGTTTCAAAAATGCATAGGATTGAATATTTCAGGATTGAACTCACATAGCAATATTTACCTGACTCAAACGTGATTGCAACTTGTTTTGACAAGTGTTGCAACTAGATGCAAGGTTAGCAAACAAAGCCAAAAAAGTTTAAACAAGGTTGCACCAAGCAATCTAGTTTACAAGAATCAAGGTTGAAAAAAGTCTTAACAGGACAAGAGATTTCAAGTTTTATTTATGCGCACACACGTTTTGCATGTACATTGTTTCATGCAATACATTACTAACTTGATGGTTTCTTCAGGCCTGTGTCATGCTTGAATCAACCCCAGTAGCACATTGATATCGACCAATATCAACAAGGTATGATTCGGGATTTCCATCGATACTGTTATCCTATACGAATCAATATCGAATGGCAAACAATTTTACCTATATATCTGATGTGCGAGATCGACGCCGATCGGTGCTGGATATCGATATCAGAAAACACAATTTTCAGTAGTAGAAATTTAGTCTTTTAATTAACGGAATTACGTGTACACATTTCTACAGTATTGAATTAAAACTGATATGTATTTATGGACTTTTGTCTACAGTTCCCATTCGTTCCGTTTTTCCGTTGATAAAATGTCTCGGTGTCCCGACTTGTTCCAAAATGTCACGCTTTTTTTTTTTTTTTTCAATTTCGGAAGTAATTTCGATATAATGTATACCAAACAACATTGACTCTTATAAGTTAACAAGAAACAAAATTTGGTGTCACATGGCACTAGCACTTAAGAATAATGTAAAGTAACGATTTCAAACAAAAGGTAGCAGCACTATCCCCGTATGTGTCTAATGTATTTTAATCGTTGCACGAAATTTCAATGTTGCTCCTACAAATTCAAGCTCAGAGAATTATAACTTTCAGGGAAGAAAGTTCATAATCAATAGTCCTTGTGCCAGAAAAGTTATTGGTATAAAATGGGGGACCTGATCAAACTTTCAGCACTTGTACACTGGCATGTATAGAGCACGAAAATACGTGATAGACATTCCAAAAGGGTAGTTATCCAAGATGGCGGCCGACGAGATTTATTAAATCAACATATCTCGGCTCTGAGTTATCCGATTTCGGTCATTCTTTTTTTTAAAAAATGAAAGATATTTTTATTGACTACATTTATGTTTATTAGCAATATTATCGCAAATCTACTAGTTTTTCAGCTAAATGTAAAAATTTTCATTTTAGCCTAAATTATTTTCTTATTTAATATTTAACTTTGAAACGACTGGTTTTAGATAAACCTATGTCCTTACACAAAATAGCGTTTAACCTAGGCTTTAATTTTTTTTAAAAAAAAGGTCAATTAAATCTGACAAGTATAACCAGAGATATGGACAATTGTTTGAAAATTTCTGCAGTACGAGTTAGTATTATGGAGGCACTAATGCGTGTAGAAGCTACATGAATATTAGGTATAAGACGGGGGGACCAGATAAAACTTTCAGCACCTATACACTGGCATGCATAGGGCACGAAAATACGTGATAGACATTCAAGAAATGTAGCTATCCAAGATGGCGGCCATTCAAAATGGCGGCCGACGCTATTTATTAAAATCAACATATCTCCGCTATGGTGATACCACATTCCATCCACTTGACTTTTCGTCCGCAAGACATGTCATCCAATAGATTTTTCGTCCACGAGACATTACGTCCAATCGACTTTTGGTCCAACAGATGTTTCGTCCACAAGACATTTCGTCCAATCGACATTTCGTCCAACAGATTTCTCGTCCAGAGGACATTTCGTCCAATCGACATTTGGTCCAAAGGACTTTTCGTCCACAGGATATTTTGTCCAATACACAGCCTAAACAGCTGGAGCTGCTGAAACGAAATTTAGTAATGTATCACTAGTAGGTTACGAAAATATTACCAAATGTCTCCAAAGGCGCCATATTGAATCCAAAATGGTGGACCTAAAATCCATTTTCCACGTCGTTTGAGCTAGATATCAAATTCGGCACAAAGGTGTAATATCAAGAGTAGTTCAGGAAAATGTTACATTTTCAAAGAGTCGCCATCTTGGATAAAAAATGGCCGCCAAGCTAACTGTTGTAAAGAATACACAGTCAAAACACGAATGTCTCATTTCAGTATTGACAGAAATTGTCATGACGTCATACTTCCCTCGTTGTAGCTACTTGTATATAATGACAAATAAGAGTGCCAAGAAGCAGCTTCTTTTCAGTTGCCAATTTATCGTACAGGTAGAGTGTCGGAAAACTAATCCGAAAGACCCGGGATCGAATCCTGCTCAAGTTTTGTTTATATTTTTTGTTTCTTTACGAAAAATAACTTTTCTCTTTTTATATACGAGTGTATATATATATGCATTAGGAAATTTAATAAACTTATTGACCAAGGGCACTTGGAGGTTAGGTAAGGTCAGGTACGGTGTTTTGTTTTATATTGCACACACGATTAAATCGTGTTTTTCTCCACAAGTAGGCATGTGTGACGTCATCACAACTTCTGTCAATACTGAAACGAGACATTCGTGTCAAAGCCGCTTGGGCTACTGAAGTGAAATTTGGTACGAAGGTACATCATCACTAGAGAGTTAAAAATTATTACAAAATGTTCCCAAAAACGCAATCTTAGATTCAAAATGGTGGGCCAAAAAACATTTTCCACAACGTTTCAGCTAGAAATACGAAATTTGGCATAAAGGTGTATCATCAAGAGTAGATTAAGAAAAAAAATACAAAATGTTGAAAAAAATAGCCAACTTTGATTCAAAATGGCCGCTAAAATATCATTTTCCACATCGTCTGAGCTAGAGAAATGAAATTTGGCATGAAGGTGTACCATCAGGTCACGACAATAAAAGAAAATGTTAAAAATCGCCATTTTTAATCTAAAATGACGACCCCAAAACCCAGTTTTAAAACCACTGATGCTAGAAAAACGAAATTCAGTATGAAGGCGTACCATCATCACAGGTAGGTTAGAATAAATGGGGGAAACCTTCAACACGGGGTCGAAGCTCCCCCCCCCCGGGGGTTATTGGGAGAAGATTGGCACCATGAGGGAAAGGTGCCCAAAGAGAGTAGCTACGATAAAGGGGGCGCAACCCCCCAAACCCCCCAAGTTGGGGTGCAGCCCTCGCGAGGGACCGGGGGCAGCGCCCGCATTGAAGCAAAGAAGCAAAGCGAATCCACATAATATATGTGAGTCCCATGGTCACTCACTGACACTGATCATATTTCCCAGGCCAAACTACTGAAACTAGAAACAACAAATTTGGTATGAAGGTGTATGACCAAAACTAGGTAAGGGAAATATCCCGACATTTTGAAAAAGTCACCATCTTGAATACAAAATATCCGCAAAACCCATTGTTGTATTGAATACACAGTCTAAACGGCTGGAGCTATACAAGCGAAATTTGGTATGATGTACAAAATCACTAGTAGGTTACGAAAATATTAAAAATGTCTTCAAAGACGCCATCTGGAATCCAAAATGGCGGACCGCACCGTTTGAGCTAGAGATATGAAATTTCGTATGAAGGTGTATGACCAAGAGTAGTTTAGTAAAATATTACAAAATGATGAAAAAGTCGCCATCTTGGATCCAAAATGGTCGCCAAACATATTGTAGTACAAAATGCATAGCCTAAACCTCTGCCCTACAAACACCAAATTTAGTATGAGAGTACATCATCGCTAGTAGGTTACGAACATATTAGAAAATGTATCCAAAGACGAAATCTTGGATCCAAAATCCCGGACCAAAAATTCATTTTTTCACACCTTTGCGCTAGAAATATGAAATTTGGCACAAAGGTGTATTGTCACGAGCAGTTTAAAAAAAAATATTACAACTTTTGTTTTTAAAATAACCATCTTGGATCCAGAATGGGCGCCCCAAAACCCATTTTCCATACCGTTCGAGCCAGACAAACGAAATTTGTTATGAAGGTGTACCAACACGAGTAGGTCACGACAATATAAGAAAACGTAAAAAAAAAGTCGTCATTTTTAATCCAAAATGGCTGCCCAAAAACCCATTTTTCAAACCACTGAAACTAGAGAAACGAAATTTGGTATGAGGATGTGCCAACACGAGTAGGTTACAACAAATGAGGATAAACCTACCCTGTGGGGTCGCAGCCCCAACCAAGGAAAGGCAGATCGGCGCCATGTGCGTACAAAATCCCCCAGCAGATACTCTGCTCACGATAAAGGGGGCGCAGCCTCCCCCCCCCCCTTCGAGCGAAACAAAGCGAGTTATACCTTTAAAACAAGAAGCAAGTGCGCGATTCTTTGCTACATTAAATCGATTTACAAACAGTGCAAAGTACTTTGAAAGAAACACAATTAGACGAATATTTTTAACTCATATAGAGGAAGGACGGGCAAAGTGGATAAGTTAACGTTTTTGCCACTATTGTTGAATAAGTATGCAAGCTGTCAAGTAAATATTGGCTGGTCTACTGCTTTGGACATTGCTCTTATCAAAACATAAGACATTAAGATTATTGAGGCTACGAATACTGGAGCGTAACACGAAATTCAGATCTGTTGCATTTTATCACTTTCCAAAACCGCCCGCGCAAAGTGAATAATGCGTGCGGGCAAAGTGAGTAATGCTATGATAAACACGTTTAGAAGGCAGACGAAATGTATCAGAAAATTCATTCTACCATAAAATACTTAGTTTTAATGTAATACAATTTGAAATTTACTGTAGCACAAAAGAAATACACTTATATCGATTTTTTTTACTATTACAATCTGCCTACTACCTGATTATTCGTATCTTGCATCAACTTGGTAGCTATTTTGTTCTAAAGATAACACTGATTACAATAAACTACTCTGCACGTTCACTTTCACTTGGCTACTCAAGACACAGATCACAAAAGTAGGACCCAAAGCCACTGTAAGATGTGCATCTTTCGTGCGCCCACGCTTCACAATCACAGCATTGGATCCAGTCGTCAAAAGGAGAGTCACCAAATTTTCCCGCACAAACAAAAAATTAATAGTCTTTCTTCTTCTTCTTGGTCACTTTATTGCACTTTCCTTCGTCAGAATCTTTAAACAATGCCTTTCTCTTAAAGCTGTTCCCTCTTCTCTTGAAATGCTTCTCTTTCTGAGCTTCCCTGATTGGAGTGGGAGTAAGGACCTCTCTGCGTTGATATTATCTGCGTTTTCGAGTAAACTTGGCAGCTGTCTGTTTGGGCAAAGGTCTGATGTCCAAAGGTGAAGCTTTTGCGTAGATGAATCATTAGGAATAGAACGAGAACTAACTGGAGTGTTTCTGTCTGGTTGGCGAATACCAAAATGAGATGCACTTGCTACTTTCGCTGCTGTAGAACTGACGTTTCCCGATGAAGCTGAAGGAGTAGAAGAAGTCGCAGAGTGTAGACGATAGGCAGTTCTGCTCACATATTTTTGTTTTGCTCACACATTCGTTTGAAGTTCTGAATTTTCTGACGAATCATGGTGCATTGTGGAAGGCCCAAAATCTGTTTCAGTAAATGTGATGGGATTATAAGACCCGCTGTTGTAAAACCAGAAATGGCGTTTTGAACAGACGCTACTTTCAAATAAGCTGGTGTAAGATCTTGCAGATATCATACTGATTAATGATTCGGTCAAGATGTCATGTTTGGAAAATGTGCAAAGTATTGCTTTAGCAGAGAATACACAGAAAAGTCTAGTGGCTGAAATTTATGGGCAGTATGAAGGGGGAAGGATAGGAAAATTACATTATTTTCAGAGGCGTATTGCAAAGCAGGATAGTATTTGTGAGCTTCCAGATTGTCCAGCCAAAGAAGCACATTTTTTTCTTCATTTGTTGGACGTACTTTTTCAACAAAGAACTTTAACCAACCTGTGAACGCATCGCCATTAATCCATCCGCTGTCTGTACACGTCCCGTGTGAGTCAGGTGGAGCGCCATCCAAAAGCCTATCCTGCACCTTCTTACGGGCAAATATGAAGTACGGTGGAATGAATGGTAGCCATTAAAGATTGGTAGCCTACGCAATTCGTCCATACCTGGCTCAGATATTGTTTATGCGTGAGTCTAAAATCTGAATGTGATAATGTGACTGCAGATGTAAAGTCAGAAAACGTGACCTAAAAAGTGCAACGCAGCACAAGCATCTGCCGACAGCATTTGAGGAACAGCCGAATGCACCCGAGAGATCACGAATGCTTGGGGTCGAGAATTCACGCAACTTCTAGCAAAGGAGGAAACTAGCAGGGGCAGAGAGAAATATACATTAGACAAGAGCGTAATAATTGTACATAACATTTTCATATTGACAATATTTCTAAGTTAAACACATTTGTATGATAATTTTCTTAAAATTTTAGCTGTATGTTGCAAATTTGTCATTATAATTTGAATTTTTTTTTCAATTATGTAGTTTTAGTGACAAGTTTTGTGATTGCCTACCAGAAGTTAGTTGAAAATGGGGTGGTATTATTCTTTATTCTTATTCTTTATTAAGCCTCCCTATAAAATCATTATTGCGATCCTTTCCCAGGACTTGTTAATTCCCAGTTTTCTTGCCAGGTGCGATAGGCGAGCGTTAGGCCAGCGTTCCCGAGGTTCTCGTTTCGAATCTCGATTGAGCCATAGATGTTTGTGGCAGTTTTCTTTAAGTTGTGTGCAGAAATTATCAAATTAGTATACAATGTTTATAAAACTACATGTTCTAACTGTTTGAACTTGAATTTTATTTTTAGGCTTCAGGCATCTTTGGCTCAGGTATATTTGTGTACCGGATGCAACTGATCTTTAAAGAATTCTAATATTCTTTGTATGTGCCAGTTCAACGTTTGAATACTTATTAAAAATCAATGTTTGGAGCAAAGTAAATAATGAGCTTATACTGATGTTTAAGAATAATTATCAGATACAGAGAAATATATGTTTTATTTATAGATTTCTTAATTAGTTCTTTTATAAATGCCTATTTTAATTGATTCTGTAATCTTTCTTTAATATATTAATTATTTTGTATTGAGATTTTCGTTTTATACAGCTGAAACTCTGCAAGAGGAGGAATAAAGGGAATTGGAAGCTATCGAAATGTGGACCTGAGGAGGAAATGTGAACGGGAATATTAATAAAAATAAAATAATAATAAAGCTTTTTATATACATACTTTTCTTAAACAATTCGTACTAAAAAGTAAAGAATAATTTTGTTTATGCATGACTGAAAAGAAAAGCATGGGGCGCGCTCTTATATATAGCTACTTTATTAATTCTTCAATTGGTGCGCCCCACGTTTTTCTTTTTAGTCATGCATAAACAAAATTACTGTACTTTCAGAAGCCAGATGAGCCCCGGCCTGGAAAGTGTGTCAGGAAGGAAGAGTCGACTGCAAAAAGGTAAGAGGTGCTTCAGACAAGTTTAACACCCCGCGGACCGGGAATGCATCCATTAATATATTGAAGCAATTTTGGGATAGAGCACAGAATGTTCTCAGTTTTGGTAGGAGCAGCATCTCCGAGAAAGCCCTGTTTGTCACTAAGCGACCGAGTTGAATTTTAAACTTAGAATTTGAAATGGTAGTCTTATAAGATAGGGTCGGTTGGCGGTTATAAGGGCGAGAAGACTTCAGTGCAGCGAATATGTAATTACTCTGTTTCTGTTTTGTATGCGACGAACTGGATGCAATTTCGATTTTTGTAACACTTCTGCGATCTGAATTAATGTTTGATTTTTTGAGGAAATTTTTCGTATGAACACCCTCTCAAAACTGATCCATGCACACCGATGAAAGAAGGAAGGATGACCAGTCGATTCCTGTGTGAGTTCCCATAAATTACGCTGGGGATACTTCATGAATTTAATCGTAACGTTTCCAAGGCTGATTAATTGGAATCTCACTGGCGTCAAGATAATGACGAGCGGCAGGAATCGCCCCGAATTCTCCGAATGCAGATGTGTGCGTAAGTGGTAAAATAACTATTCATGAAATGTGGTTTATTTGTCTTCGAGGGGTACGTTCACGTCTCATAAGATAGTCACATCCTGGTTGTAGGTTCAAACCCCGTTTTTAAGCAAGTTGTTTATTTTTGTAAGTAGTGGATTTAAATTTGAATATCATTACTCGAATTGACGTCGATTTTAGTCCGATACGAAACGCCTCTTACCTCAACTCTCCACGATCTTCGATTCAGAATCAAACTTGTAAATATAATATAATATATATTTTTGTGCTAATCTAAATTCTTTGTGTATGATCTATTATTTACGAAAAGTGCTTTCCTTGTCCAAGCATATTATTAGCCTATTCACAATTCTAGTCCCGTGATGGACTGTAGGTTTAAAAGCCGCTCTGCCAATAAACCTTGCTTCGACTGATCTATCTGGCACCAAATCATTAAAGTTATTCCTTTTCTCAAATAAGAAAAAATAGAGGGTAACAACCTTAAGGAAGAATGTACGAAAATACAACACAAATATTGTTAGGTAAGAAACTACTGAAAACAGCTTGAAGAAAATCAAACAAAACAGTTATTGAGCTGGGAAGAAAAGAAATGCTGGCGGTTGAGGGACCTGATGGGACGGTAATCAGAAATTAAAAAATACTTTTAAAAAATCTATAGAGATTTAAATTACTCCGATGAAGAACTAGGAAGAGAAAAGAGAGAGGAAAATGATGTAGAAGGAAAATGATTGGTATTACTGTACCAATTCTTCGCAGCTAGATTGAAAGTGAGTGAAGAGGGCGGAAACTGCCGAAAGGAAAGTGTTTCTGTGTAATGTGAACATCCCAGAAATAACATTATATTTCCAAGAATCAGACCAGTCGCACACACTTAAATATTTTAGAAAAGTTCCTTGATATATTCGCTAATCTTTCTGAGAAATGTCGGGATTTATAGCTATCACTAAGAATCTTGAAAAAAGCACCAAATAATTTATTTCACGTGATTGGAAATTATTAAATTACAGTCTATCACTCACCTGTTTCGTACCAAATGTTCTTTATTTTAAATAGTGTTCAATCTTCTGTGTTAAGTGCTTCAACCTTTGTCAGCAACCTATTGAAATTTCTTCTCACTTTAACTTTACTCGGTCAAAGTTGCGCCCTCAACTTGGGGGTTTGGGGGGCTGCGCCCTCTTTATCATAGCCAGACTCTGCGGGTTACTGTTCCCCTCGATACCGATCTGCACCAAACCCACAGGGGGCTGCGCCCCCATAGTGAAGGTTTGCCCCATTTTTTGTAACCTACTCGTCATGGTACACATTCATAGGAAATTTCGTTTGTCTAGCCTTAGTGGTTTAGAAAATGAGTTTTCGGGCGGGCATTTTGGATTAAAGATGGCGACTTTTTAATGTTTTATCATATTGTCGTGACTTACTCGTGAAGGTACACCTTCAAATAGAATTCCATTTCTCTAGCTCAAACGGTGTCGAAAATGATTTCTGGGCGGTCATTTTGAATCCAAGATGGCGACTTTCCCAAAATTTTGTATTATTTTTCTAAACTAGTAATTATGATACACCTTTATGCTAAATTTCGTATCTCTAGCTAAACCGTTGTGGGTAATGGATTTACAAGTCCGCCATTTCGGATCCAAGATAGTGTCTTAAGATGCATTGTTTAATATTTTGTTAACCTACTATTGATATTTTATTACCATGACAAATTTCATTTCAGTACCCCTAGCGGTTTAGGCTGTGTATTCTATACAACAATGAGTATGGCAGCCATTTTGGATCCAAGATGGCGACATTTTTAACATTTCATTATATTCTCGTGACTTACACGCGAAAACACAACTTCAAATAAAATTTAATGTCTCTTGCTCCAAAGGTCTCGATGAATTTTGGGCGGTCATTTTGAATCCAAGATGGCGACTTTCCCAAATATTTTATCATTTTCCTAAATTACTAGTTATGATACACATTTATGCTAAATTTCGTACCTCTTGCTCAAATGTTGTGGAAAATGAAATTTTAAGTCCGCCATTTTGGATCCAACATGGCGTCTTAGGGGAAATTGTGTAATTTCATCTTAACTTACTATTGATAATGTACATCCATAGCAAATTTCATTTTAATAGCGAAAGTAGTTTAGACTGTGTATTCTATACAACAACGGGTTTAACGGCCAGTTTGGATCAAAGATGGCGACTTTTCTAAAATGTCGGATTTTTTCCTTTACCTACCCATGGTCCTACACCTTCATACCAAATTTGGTGTTTCTAGCTTCAGTAGTTTGGCCTGTGAATTTATATGGATGAGTGAATCAGTCAGTGAGTGTCCATGGGGCTATATAGTATATGGACTCGCTTTGCTTCACTGGGGGCTCTGCCGCAGGCCCCCGTGGGAGCTGCGCTCCGAACATGGGGGTTTGGGGGGGGGCTGCGCCCCCCTTTATCGTAAACAGAGACTCTCTGGCAGACTCCACGCTACAAATATACCACCCACCGGGTGCGGGGCTGTGCCCCCATTTGCTTTTTTTTTCACTATTTTTGTCATCATGGTACACCTTCATACCAAGTTTCGTTTGTCTAGACTTAGTGATTTAGAAAATGTTTTCGGACGGCCATTTTGGATTAAAGATGGCGACTTTTTTAATGTTTTATTATATTGCCGTGACTTACACGTAAAGACACAACTAAAATTAAATTTTCATTTCTTTAGCTCAAACTGTGTCAAAAATGATTTTTGGGCGGCCATTTTGAATCGAAGATTGCGACTTTACCAAACATTTTTTATTTTTCTTAACTACTAATTATGATACACCTTTTTGCTAGATTTCGTGCTTCTACTTCAAAGGTTGTGGAAAATGAAATTTAAAGTCCACCATTTTGGATCCTATATGGCGTCTTTAGGTACACTGTGTTATATTTTCGTAACATACAATTGATAATGTACCTCTATACCAAATTTCAATTCAATTGCCCCAGTAGTTAAAGCTATCTATTCTATACACAATGGGTTTGGCGGCCATTTTGAATCCAAGATGGCGACTTTTACAAAATTTGAAAATATTTTTGTAATCCACCATCGATAATGTACCCCCATGCCAAATTTCAATTCAATAGCCTCAGCGGTTTAGCCTGCCTAGTCTATACAACAATGGGTTTGGCGGCCATTTTGGATCCAAGATGGCGACTTTTTCAAAATGTCGGATTTTTCCCTTTACCTACTCATGCTCCTACACCTTCATACCAAATTTGGTGTTTCTAGCTTCAGTAGTTTGGCCTGTGATTTATATGGATGAGTAAATCAGTCAGTGTGTCCATGGGGCTATTTAGTACTCGCTTTGCTTCGCTGGGGGCGCTGCCCCCAGACCCCCGTCGGAGCTGCGCTTCGAACATGGCGGTTTGGGGGGCTGCGCCCCCCTTTATCGTAAACAGAGACTCTCTGGCAGACTCCATGCTACAAATATACCACCCACCGGGTGGGGGGGAGTGCTACGCCCCCGTTTGGGTTCTTCTCACTATTTTTGTGACCTACCCAGTACGGTACACCTTCGTACCAAGTTTCGTTTGTCTAGACTTAGTGATTTAGAAAATGTGTTTTCGGACGGCCATTTTGGATTAAAGATGGCGACTTTTTTAATGTTTTATTATATTGTCGTGACTTACACGTAAAGACACAACTAAAATTAGATTTTCATTTCTTTAGCTCAAACTGTGTCAAAAATGATTTTTGGGCGGCCATTTTGAATCGAAGATTGCGACTTTACCAAACATTTTTTATTTTTCTTAACTACTAATTATGATACACCTTTTTGCTAGATTTCGTGCTTCTACTTCAAAGGTTGTGGAAAATGAAATTTAAAGTCCACCATTTTGGATCCTATATGGCGTCTTTAGGTACACTGTGTTATATTTTCGTAACATACAATTGATAATGTACCTCTATACCAAATTTCATTTCAATAGCCCCAGCCGTTTAGCCTCCCTATTATATACCACAATAGGTTTGGGCGGCTATTTTGAATCCAAGATGTCAACTTTTAGAAAATTTGAAAATATTTTCGTAACCTACTAACGATACTGTACCTCCATACCTAATTTCAATTCAATAGCCCCAGCCGTTTAAGCTCTCTATTCTATACAACAATGGGTTTGGCGGCCATTCTGGATCTAAGATGGCGACTTTTTCAAAATGTCGGATTTTATCCTTTACCTACTCATGGTCCTACATGTTCATACCAAATTTGGTGTTTGTAGCTCCAGTAGTTTGGCCTGTGAATTATGATGATGAGTGAGTGAGTGAGTCAGTGACCATGCGGCTATATAGTATATGGACTCGCTTTGCTTCGCTGGGGGCGCTGCCCCAGACCCCCGTCGGAGCTGCGCTCCGAACATGGGGGTTTGGGGGGGCTGCGACCCCTTTATCGTAAACAGAGACTCTCTGGCAGACTCCATGCTACAAATATACCACCCACCTGCGCCCCATTTTTTTTTCACTATTTTTGTGACCTACCCATCATGGTAAGCCTTCATACCAAGTTTCGTTTGTCTAGACTTAGTGATTTAGAAAATGTGTTTTAGGACGGCCATTTTGCATTAAAGATGGCGACATTTTTAATGTTTTATTATATTGTCGTGACTTACACGTAAAGACACAACTAAAAATAAAATTTCATTTCTTTAGCTCAAACGGTGTCAAAAATGATATTTGGGCGGCCATTTTGAATCAAAGATGGGGACTTTCAAAAAACATTTTATTATTTTTCTAAACTACTAATTATGATACACCTTTATGATAAATTTCGTGCTTCTACTTCAAAGGTTGTGAAAAATGAAATTTTAAGTCCG
>JAGDQP010042868.1:1564-16404 GCA_022664845.1 Lepisma saccharinum
TTAAAATAACCGCTACAAGAGAAAAAATAGTGTTGAAAAATACTTTGTCTGCTATTAGGGAAGAAAGGTAGATTATTATTATTATTATTTTTTAAATGCAGTGAATATCTTGAGAAGAAGTGGTTAAACAAATAGTGCTTTTGTCGAGCACTAAAGTACTATATTTAAATTTTGCTTTAGTTCTGTACATTGCATTTCTCATTTTCCTGTCTGTTGAACGCATTAGAATGATAATTTGATTGATTGTGATGTTCGTTTCGTTTCAGATGTTCTGATACAAACGTAAATCCAAAGAAACAAAGGCTTGAAACCAACTCTGGAACAACTAGTCTTACCGGAGTTACCACAGTATTGTCACCTGTTGCGACTGGACATATCGACAGAAGAATAGCTCCAGTAGCTACCAATTCAAGTCCAGGGATTCCAGCAATATCGAATTTTAACAGTCACGAAGAGCTCGAAGCGCGTAGAGGGCACAACGACCAAATATCTGTACTTTTTTCAAGTGCCAACAGGACTTCAAATAATTTGTCATCTTCACAGAAAGGTGATGAACACACAAAAAATACAGAAAGACAATTTGATGTTCATGGTAGGTCAAGTCAGTCATTAAAGGTAGTATCTGGAGGTTTTGTTCCTAAAATTCGAGTGGTAGACGGGAGCAAATTGTTGTATCCTAAAGCTGTGCAGTCTCAGGATAATTCAAGGTTTCATGCACAAAATAGTGATAAAAGCGGTATTTCTAATGTTTCACAGGGTGTATCAGTGTCAGAAACAAGTAATAAAGGTCCGAGTACTGTAAATAAGGCAACTTTATTATTGAAAAAACTGGCAGCGAACGCAGAAATTTCTTCCAGTAAGAGAACTGATTGTGCGAATTTAACTAGCGTACAAAATAATGTAACTGGACAGCGGTTCAATGTTGTAAATGCAAATGTGATGCAGAATATAAGGCAAGTAAGTTCTCAAGTGGAAGTGATTGACGGTCGGAAGTTGCCTTCCTCTAGTGCGGTCGAAGTTGTAAACTATTCACCACAGAACCAACGTAATGTTATTTCTGTGAGTAAATGGGCAGTATCGAGTGCACTTACGCAACTGTTAACGACATCTAGTAGCCATCCAGCAATCTCTCCCACTGTCAACACTTCGTTAGTACAATCACAGAATTCTGGGACACACAGTAATGAGGGAAATGTAGTAGTAAATAACGGATTAATTAATGGTGCAGGGAACAATAGCAATGTATCTCATCTGCATAATCAGAGTACTTCGCACAATAAAACTGTAGGACAAACAGTTAGTTTAAACGGTAATATCCAGCCATCAACGTCTACACAGACTGGTAGAAGTAATCGTTGTCCTGAAGTAACAATCATAAATAGCAGTCAGTTAATGGTTTCAACCAGTACCAGTGGTTCTGGAACGACACACACACAACAGCAATATCACTCTGGTGCCATTGTTCCACGTGGAATGCCTGCAGGGTCCAACCAAAATCCTACAGCGGAAGTTAATCAGCAATATAGAGTAAATAAGGGAGATAAAACGGTCATAGTTTGCAGTCTATGTAAAATAATGCTTCCATGCACATTATCATACATAAGACATGTCGGGAGCCTACACCTAAACTTGCCTTCACACAGATGCTTTTGTGGGAGATCTTTTCCTGTGTATAAAGATATGCAAGCTCACTTCTATCAGCATCCCAGAAAGCACTGTGGCTGTGGGGATTGTTCATATTTTCAACATTTGGTTAGAGCTAATCAGTGTAAGACATGTATCAAGTGCCGTGGGGTGTTCCCATCGGTCATGTTATATGGGGACCATCTGAAGTTCTGCTGGAAACCGTCAGATGAAACTACGTGTCAAATTTGTAAAAAACAGTTCTCGTCCTCTGTTGAATCCATTGCTCATAAACAGCAAAATCACAACAGTGAATGTATTTATTCGTGTACTACGTGTGGTGTGTTGTTCAACGACATCGGATCTCAGCAAAACCATGAGATTCTTTACCACAATCAGACTTTCACTAATACACCTCAAACTTTAAGTAATAATCCACAGTTAAATAGCCAACAACGATAGTTCTACGTTTAATGGTTTTCTTGGAAGTATTCAAGATCAAGTTTCCACTTCGTTACGAGTGTTTACCAGTTTTAATATGATTGCATAGCATACATACGGTTCGTAATCTTTTGTTCTGAACTTCGAACCAAGGTCCATTATGAGAGAATTTGCAATTATTCTATTTTAATTCATTTCGGACCGTTGATTTCTGGTACAAATAAAGTATTAGGTTTTCTTGGCGTTCCGAAATTGAGAGGCTATATCGAAAAAAGATATAAAATGTGTTCTTCATACCATAAATTATCTTTCATCGAAACTGGTCACAAATGTGTTCGTTGCAAATTCAATACTATATCTATCTTAGTTTGCTAATGAAAAATGGTTGTTATTGTTTTGATATATAAGTACCGTATTTCGACTTCCTGTAGAACAGAGTGTGAATATGAATCCGAGAAATTAAGAAACGCTAATAGTATAAGATGGTCGCTTTTTCATAATAAAGAAGTACAAAAGGTTTGAATTATTTAGTTTTAGGAATCTATAATCTTATGCCTGGAGAACTATAAAGTCAAGCGTTTGAGTGTCATTCACCCTATAAGCCGAGGTTAGCAAATCCACTCACAAACTTAACGATTCTTTTATAAGATAGTGTTAGTAATGAATCTTTTCTTTTGAATGGGAATTAAGTCAAATAATGAAAAGATTACAGGAACTAGGAAAAAAATGTTGGAAGTCAATGAGTTTTGTCTGTTTCAAATGGAACAACTGAATTTAGTGGTGGCGACTTAAGCCCTTCCCATACAAAAAAAAAAGTGAATATCAAATATAGCTAATTATGTTAATTTTGCCGATTCGTTGACTTTTCCTTTTCAAAATAAACGATTCAGTTGTATTATATGCTCTTGACATTTAATCTGCTGAATGGATTTGATCTTAACAGGCTAACCCACAGTCAGGATAATCGAGAATAGTGTGTATGGATTTTGGCTTATAGTTAGAGCTGAGTATATTATGCATGAGTAACATACAAAATACGTAAATTTTGTTTCTATAACGTTAGAATACTTGTGCCTAACCGTTGAGTATGTATGGTAGAACTTTACCTACTACAAAGAAGTAAATTTTGTGAGATTTTCAAAGTTTAATATTTTCACCTACAGTTAAAAATAAGTTTTCCTCCGTGGATGTATCAGTACTGAGCATATTCCTATGTACATAACGAGTTTATACATTGCCTTCTCAATTACAAAAGAATAATCAGATTGAGTATACTTAGTATTTAGTTTAGACCAATATTGTTTTTCAAGAATATAGTTACTACTTGTGGAAATGTGTGTACTAGCCTGCATTTGCGTATCTAACAGTATTAATGGCGAAAAATAACTTACATCGGCATCGTCACGTCGTAATTTTAATAATGTGATAATAGTTTTACTCACTTAACTGTCCTGAATAAGTTTGTATCATCTGGAATTGTGACGAATTACGATGAATTTCGTAACTTTTTACGATTTGTTTGAATTATTCAAGAACTCCATCAACTTCAGCTTGGCGAATATCAAACTCTGGAAACAAGTACATCCGAGTAAATATTTTTACTACTATAGTACAATCTTCCATGCACCATAAGAAATTATTCAAATAAAAAGCTAGCTTCAATTAACATTGTTGAAATATTCAATTTCATTCCGATAGCTGTGGTTATTAGTTATACTTTTTTCTCTCCCAAAAGCAAAGTTCCAATGGCTGGGAATAGAAGAGTTTTCTAATTGATATTTGTCTCTTCACTAACATTTTTCAACTGGAAGACAGTCTAAGGTGAACGTTTGGAAGAATTTCTTCTCCGCACGTTGAGCTTTTGAATACACAGGACCTCAATGATCCCATCATTCTTAGAGGCATAAAAAATTGTTTTAGCAGCAAAATACTGTTACAACTTTGGGAAAATTCTGTCAAAAAGTCCACAATTAGTTAAAGATCCTCACAGCTGAATGGCATTCATTGTGTAAAGTTGACAATTTACCCCCAAAAATGGCACAAAATTTAAAACTCATTTCTAACCGTCATCACATCAAACTGTTCTAACGCACCGCAAAAGAATGTCGCAAAAAACATTTACCGGTTTTAGGGTTCTAAATTAAATCTTCATATGCATTGTTTTGGCGGATATGATTTTTTCCATGAATGTGAATGAACTTACCTAGGCATAACTGAAATAAATCTAGAAACCAGGGTTAAAGATCATATAAAAGATGCAAACTAGATTAACGGTTTAAGGTTTATCCGAACACTTAGATGAAACGAGCATATCTTACTCCAAACGCATTCACATATCGACAAGTACGTTAATGAAACGGTTACAAAATTGCTAAAAATACGTCCCTCAGCACACATACGAGTATGGATATTCTCAATACAGCTTTGTTTCCATTACTAGACACGCGCATAGTCTTGTACAAGTTGCACTGGTTTCTTAATCAAAATCTGTTATAACCTTTCATTGCACAACTTACCATAAACAGTACATCTTTTAACAAATATTTACAACTTTTCGTTGTTCCATACATTATGTAGGATCTAAATACTTGTTAAATAGTTATCTTTAAGGATTTAAAAATAACTAAATTCAAAATAATACAAGTTTTCTTTCAACGTATTCGTTATTAAACTAATTGGTTAATACACAAATTCATCATAATTGATATTAACATGTATACAGGATTGTTCTGGAAATCCGTAACAGGACCATAACTCAGTTCCTAGTGCACAGAAATCTTTGAAACAAAAAATGTTCGTACAAAAGTACATGTGTGGAATCACATGGTGATGCTTCTGAAATTAGGGGGGTCTCGAGAATATCTCTACGGTGGAATTTTTAATTTCCCCCACCCCGTAACGTGTTTGGAACCTTTATTTACTATTCCCTTTGAATTACAACATCCGAAAAGTCCCGAAAATCTTCTACACCATGTTAATTTTGACCACCAATTAGGTCTTCTAGCTGCCAAAGAGTATGAGCTATCGAAAAGTGTTTCCTCTAAAAGCTGTTCAAAATTTAGCGCTTGTTTCAACGGGAGAAAAATCAACCCCTGTTGCTATCTAAAATTTTGAAGTCACCCTACATCCCCACCCCTGCAAAGGTATTCTCGAGACGCCACTATTTTCAGAAGCATCACCAGGTGATTCCGCACACATGAACTTTGGTATGAACATTTTTGTTTTAGCACTAGCAGCTGAGTTATGGCCCTGTTACGGATTTCCAGAAGCACCCTGTATATTGTAAAATGTAATATTGTTCCCAAAATTGCTTGGTCTTTTGTACCGAAAGACAACTACTTACAAGGACGATTGCCCTGAATATAGTGGTAAGAAAAAGTACTTATTCAAATTATATAGATATATTAAATGCTTATGTACTGAAAAAAAATCATTGCTTTGTCTTGAACTTAAAGTATGATTATATAGTATTAGATAGGTTGCAAAGATATGATCTTATTTCGAATTTTCATATATTTTTTTATTATTAGAATCTTTGATATAAAATGTATGTAAGACGATGTATCCAGGTACTAGGATACTGTACACTTTTTTCTCTGCTCATTCAATAGGGGAAAAAGGTCACAAATATTTTGTCATCAGTTATTGTGTTCCTGAATATACGAATCTTTTCTTTTTTCTTCTTAATTTTCTTTTAAGTTAAGTATTAAAGACTTGACGAAAGATTTACTGTAACATAAATAGAAGTTCAATGTGATCTCAACGAGTTACATATCCTATCAGCATGTTTTGTAAGGTCCATATGTGTGATTTCTTGAATAGATGTTAATTTTTTTAACGGAAGAGTTTGTAAACGGATCCACTTATGTACTGATAGTTTAAGGTCAAAGTAAAAAACATTATATTAAAGATAAAATATAACAGAACATATTTTGTCCTATTCTAAGTAAATTAAACGTATTAAAGTATAGAAATGAATGATTCTGTATTTCATAAAGATTGTTCAATCTATCCAAAGAAAAATACTATAAAAATAAAGTATTTATTCATGTTAACGTACCAAAGAGAGTTTCAATAAGTATTATAAATGGGTGTATTCCCACTTCAATGATTGAGGCATTCTGCGGAAGAAGGGCCAATAGTCTGGCCACAAAATATGGGTCCTTCTGGAGAATGACTCAATTATTACAGTTCTAAAAGTAAATCTTGTTTATAAACTTCTGCAAATTGGAGAAATGAATATTGTAACTTCTTTTGTTTAATAGTACAACGTAATAAGAGATTGTTCCTGTTTAATTTTATACACACGATGTATTTTTTATATATAAATACATATTCATTACATAAAAACTACTGATTATTTGTTTTTGTTCCTTTTAAAAAATATATATATATATAATATATCACACTTTCTAAAATAAAACTCGTATTGCTTCCTCACGGAAAGATAATAAACATGCTCGAAGTGGTAGTGGCTTGTTTTATACGTTCACGCGTCATTCATCATGTTCTCTAAAGATGAAGGCTAAGGCTTAATTAATGGTAATGAGTAGTAAAAGTTTCTATGTTACGTATGTTTTAGTGCACAATGAATTTCATATAATCTTACACTTTTTCAAGTGTACATGTAACTTGTACTTAGCTCTATTCGAGTAACAAATAGGAATACCTTTTCACACTAGAAACTATTCAAAGTATAGATTTTTATTATTAGGATTAAGTTTCATCCTAAACTAACCAAGAGGGCATCACTACAATAAAACTGACCGTGCTGCACGTTCTGTTCAGTATAATGGCAAAACGTTCAATTTTCTTAAACCCAACATGCGTGAAGTGGCACTTCGTATTAGGGTGAGGGTCGGCCAATTAAAGGAATCGTTAACTTATTTTACTTCCAGATTACTTTCTTGGCCTAGTACTTACTTTCATTCTTTATATTAATTTATTTTAGTTATATTAATGTCTTTAGCACATGACGTAATGATTAGTGCTTAAAAATTAACACCCAGAAATGCAGCGCACTCAGGATTTCTTTAAAGAGAATACAACTTTTTCTGTCTATAGTATAAACGATACACCTTGTAACGTTGTGTATCAAGTGCGTGGCTTGTTTCAACACAATTTATCCGTTATAACTCAGCGCCACTCTCCGAATGAGAGAAAAAAAAATAGCTATTAGGATTTTGGGCCACAACCAAGCCACACTTATAGATATATAGAGCAAGAAATACTCTTTAGAACGTTTGGAATATACGAGGAATTAAAGAAATTGAATCCTTTCTAGACAGAGGCATTTATTCAACAGTTTGACAGTGTTTCTTTAAATGCCTTATCAATCTCTAATAAGCCCCGCATCATATTCTCTAGTAAATGACAGAACTGAGTAAGGGGTGGGATGTTACTTAGAACTCATTCACACACACCACCTTCATAAAAAACATAAAAACTCGTAAAACATGATAGACTTCATTTGTCACCGATCTAATTGAAGGCCCTATTGCAACGGATCATCCTCGGATGATAGATTTATTTCACATCTTTTAGTATACAATCACGGTGCTCTTTAGGGCGCAATATTTACTCTATCAAAAACTAAGTTGCAGAGTTTCCGGGAGCACTAATTATCAAACTCGCTCCGTCCATAGTTTTCAGCGCGAGAAAATATCCTTGCAGTATTACTGATAACTGTAAAACAAACCTTGTTTCTGTATTCCAACTATTTTAATCTATTATTATTATTATTATTATTATTATTTAGGTATGGAACAAAACTTTGTAATTTTGATCTATTGAAGTGCGAATGGAAAGCGTAGGCTTTGTTTCCATAGTATTACTATATCTATTCCTGACAAGGTTGTACACTAATAACAAGAAAAAATAAACCGAAAAAAAAAAGCGTAAGCGTAACAGTTTCGACACTATATGATGGTTTTCTTCCGACTCATCTTTCTCAAAACATAAACAGCTGAACGCCCATTTATGTACATCTATGGACAAAAGTTTTGACGTATGTCTTTAGGGAATGTTTCCCAAATTCGCAGCGATTCCCATCTGGAGTGCGACATCGATCAAATAAGATTAAAATTAGGAATAATGATTCCTCTTTGGGCCACGAAAATATTCCTGTGTGAGGAAGGAAGATACACAACTTGGTACAATTTTCGGTCTTAGAATTTTTTGTCGACGAAAAATATTTTTATACATATACATTTTTGGCTATATATCAGCACACTATTTTCCACATGAGTGCACCATACAAATGGGCAATGTATACGATGATGCAATATATTTTATTTCTGAAATAAGTCAATTATAGACATGCATCAAAACTTTTGTCTATAGCTGTACCTGGGGAGATCATTTAATCGTTTCAAGTCTACCAATCACGTTTGTCCTCTCATTAACAATTTACTAAACTATCTGCCTCATTAAAATCGATCCAATTAAAAAAACAACAACATATCCGGCATCTTTCACTTGACATCAGTCATAGTATCCCCCAGGTGACTCAAAAGTTACCTTACCCATACATTTTTAAGGATTGACTGAATTATTGTCTTAATAAGTTTAATGGATAAGCTTACAAGTACAGTACAACGTCACAAATGTACGAAGTATTCAGTGTCCTCCGTTCTCCTAAATGAAGGTAGCAACACTTCGAAACCGACTGATTTTTTTTTCTCTCTCTCATTTTATGATCACTTTTCAAACGCTCACAGTCTGCTGTAATTTTATCCTTCAATACGTTAATAACCTTTATTTTTGTTTTATAAAACATTGTCCTTTATCATTCCCCAAACTGCAAAGTCGTACAGTGTTGAGTCGGGTGACCTTGGAGGCAGGCCACTTAACAGTTCCCCTAGTAGTGGGTGGTGTTACGATTATGTTGTTAAGCTTTATACTTGACTCTGCTACACTATATATGAGCATTCAGTAGCTATAGGTGCTGCTAATACTTCTTTAAATCTCAGGGTATCTGTGGGACGTTGATCGGCAATCGTAGTCTTCTTTACTTTACTTCTCTTTAATTAAGGTCAAAGCTTAGAGCTTATATGACTCCTACCTCGACTAATACCCACGGTATTATTAGGATAAGAGAATAACTCAGTTTAACCATTTTGGACCAAAGGTTTTCGTAAGCTAACTTATCCTTGTTTATGAAGAAGATAAATGTTTTCGTTTTTCTTGTTACTTCTTCCTTCTAGTTTGTTCTTTCGACATGGTAATTTGATGAAACAATCAAAGATATATTTTATTGCTAAAGTTTTGTGGAATTATGTTTCAGTAATTATATATTTCTTCGATAATCAATACAGTTTTAAAATTCGTCACCAATATTGTTTTCTGAAACAAAGTAAAGAAGAAAAGCTAATTTCCTCCAAACTATCAAATACAATAGAATATCCACTTCATATATACACAGTTTTTCCTCATAAATAAACTTCACTGCTGCGTGTTTCATTCCCATAAGAAATTTATTCGTGTTGTTGCTGAATATAAAAACAACAGAAGAAAATTCACATACAAATAGAAACAAAAGAACTACTTCTTTCCTTCTTCTTTATCTTCCACTTCATCATCATCATCATTATCATCTTCACTCTCTTCAGATTCTCCTTCATAATCCGCATCATCCTCATCTGAATCTGGTAATTCTCCCATCCTCCTCGCCAGTAATAGTAATTTAAGAATAAGTAGTAGTGATAGATATAGAAGGTATCAAACATAAATATGCATATCAATATAAGACTGTTTGAGGTGGTGGTATCGCAATCCCATTTACTACGATAAGTACTGATAACTTTCTTATTAAGTCGTGTTTCTAACCAATAGTTGTAACTACTAAACTGGAGATCATCCGTTGAATTATGCATAGCAAACTCATGATTGAACATAAAACAAATAACGAGATACTTGCTTTATTTCTCAATACTGTTTGGTAAAATCTAAGTTGAGATCTAACTTACTTTACCTTGGAAATAGATCGTACAATAAAATACCATCCATTATATATGCATTTAAACCAACATCAACATACTTGCGTAACATTGCTTTAGTAGAAATTAATATCTTGAATATTTGAGATATAATTCCATAAAACTTTAGCATTAAAATATATCTTTGATTGTTTCATCAAATTACCATCTCGAACGAACAAACTAGCAGGACGAGGTAACAAGAAACGAACGGAAACATATTTCATCTTCTTCATAAACAAGAATAAATTAGCTTACGAAAATCTTTGGTCCAAAATGGTTAAACTGCGTTATTCTGTTTTCCTAATCGGTATCAAAGGGATGAAAGTCTATATAGCTTACGCTAATACTACTTACTTTCGTAAATGAAAAGCAAGATTAATTTTTTTCAATAACGCTTTTATTAAGGAACCCCTCGATATCAAAGGGAAAACCTTTCACTGTGTCCGGTGTACGAACTGAAGATACATAACGAATACAAGTACTTATATAAAGTTTACAATGTGTTTTTACACAGGTATGATTACACTTTATGACATAGTCCGGCTAATAAGGAGCCAATCACAAAACAAATACATAGGTGTCCATGACAACCCAATAGGCTAACTACATACATAAGAGATCCATACGCAGATATACAGTCTCTTTTATTGTCTCGTCCGAGACTGAGTTGTACAGAAATTGTATACAAAAGCTCCATAAATCGCATAATATTCTGCGTGAAATTTACACTTTAAAATATAAAAACATTAATAACTTTTAAACTTATATTTACTTCAAACTTTCAGCGTTGTAGCAGTGCTCGAAGTGGGTTAGACAAGGCAAGGGAACGGTTGCAAAAGTGAGCTAGAAAAGGTAAGGGTACGTTCGCACCTAGTGGCGGCGATTACCTATTGAAAGTAAAGGCAATGAGCTCCCATTAATAAAAAGGTACGCCAAATCCAAAATGCAAACGGTAATGGCACGGTGTCCCCCTCACCACACTTCGAGCACTGATTTGTAGATCATATATGTGGGTATACATATCAATAGATATGATCATGTACATGGCCATTACACAGGAACACAAGTCATTACAACCTTCTCCCAATTCGTCTGTCAAATGTTTCATCAAGGAATTCCCAAACAACGGTGCCATAGTGGGTGGTGCACCGTCTTGCATCCAGATTCTGTTGATATTTCCCAGATATCTTAACACAGCTATAATTGTATCTTTCAACATTGCGAAGTAATTCTCTTCTCGGAAACCTTAAAAATCAATAACAGAAAGTATGTATGTTTCGGTGACTTTTCGGCCATCTTATATACATATACGATATAATAAGGTAGAAAAAATCTTACATATTGGTAGCTACAGAAGGAAGTGGAAAGGAAGGTAGCTGGGAGACAGTGTGAGGCTTTCCAAGGAGATAAGAGGGTAAAAAAGCGGGGGGCTAAAATAATAATGAATGATGAGAGAAGAGAAATAATAGTAATGAAAATAAAACTAATAATAATAAAAACAATAATTGAAAACAAAAGGAATGAAGGGAAGAAAGATGGAGCATCGGAAAGGAGGAAATGTACGTTTGCTCTCATCTCTTCCTAATTGTGGAAGGTAAATCAAGATTAAGAATTTCAGGGTACTGATACGGAAGGTTTCGTCAAAGGTGCGGCCGTGATGTGAAGTGTGTTCTGGTTTGGAGAGATGAGGAAGTTGTGATTTGGAGGAATAACGATAGTTATTGATGCAAATGGTTAGAGGTGTTTGGGTTTCTCCAACGTAGAAGGTGAAACATTGGTTACAGCGTAAGAGGTAGATAAGGTTGGAGGAAATGCACCCACCTGCCGGAGTGTCGGGAAGGATATGTTTTGTGAGTGACGGGATGCTCGAAGATCAGAATAGGATCGAAAATGAAACAGATTCTGGAGCGCGGTTTCTTGCACTTTCCGGGTTCTGGTGGAGGAGGCTCATGGTCAGGATCGTGTTACGAGTTGGGGAATTGTGGTAGATTATTTCAGAGCATGAGGGGGAAAGCTGTTTCAGTCTCAGATGATGCTAGTCTGAGGAGTTTTTGCAGGATATGAAGTCTAGGATGGTACAGCTTGAGAAAATGGTAAGAGCAGGGAGCTTCGCGGGAAGGCCAGTTGGAGTTTCCTGGCATGGTCCAATTGTGTACGGATGTGATGATTGGGATATCCACAATCGATTAGACTGAGGAGAGGGTACTGAAAAAATCTTAAAATATGTTGTCAGAGATGATGTGGGTGCCTCGGTAGCAAGAGCGTTTGGATTGATATGGGAAGGAGCGTTTGGTATGGTGTGGATGGGAGCTATTGAAATGGAGATATTACATGATGTTGGTAGATTTGATGTAGACGCCGGTATCAGGTCGATTGTTCTTGAGTCAGACATCCACCTCTAGGAAAATTATGTGCTCCCTGAAGAAGGACCAAGTGAGTTTAGCAGAAATGTTCCCAGTAACTTGTCCGTAGGTCCAGATTAAGAAAATGTCATTAACTGTTAAATGGCGAAGCCAGGTAAAAGTTCAGTTGTTCTAGAAATGTCTTGAGACTGGTTTCACCATGAGTCTATAACATCATTAAATCATCCTGTTATGACAAAATGATTAAATATTTAGCAATTCTAACTCGATGGGTGATTCAGGATGTTGTGTAAAAATAGTGTTGACCAGAACAGGTGGCTTTGTTTTTGTGCAGAAGTTTTCTTTTTATATGTCATAGTGGAAAATGTACAGAATGCGTATTTATGATTATCCCTTGATGAAACTACAAGTTTAAGATTATTAGCTATGAACTTTATGGAGATAATCAAATGTTGTGGGCTATAATTCATGGAGGTAAACAAATTATGTTATATTCGTTATTTATTGAATTGTGTTATACGAAGGCAATTTGGCATAAGAATGTCAACAAGGACATTCATGATTGTTGTTTTACCTACTGCTAGTTTACCATATGTGAATATCATATAGTTACTTTGAAATATACGGTCAATGCAAAAAACAGTAAGATTATTTATTGTTTAAAATATGGAAGTCAGGGGATGGATAATAGATACTCCCCCGAGCGTAAGAAACTACTCACATGACAGTATCATTAAATCGGTCACCTATTTACACTATTACACATCTAAGAACCTTACCCAGAGTAGTATGGTCAAAATCTGAGTTCGAAGGAAATCTTGTTCGAGCTTGCCCATAAACAGATTAGAACATAAACAGAACATCCGTAAATTACCGCCTCTTCCTGATGACATACTACTATGTACCATAGATGTTACTTCCTTATATACCATCATTCCTCATGCCCATGTCTTAGCAGCTCTGGAGTTCTTCCTTCACCAGAGACCCAAACTTCATATTCCAACCACAGCTTTCCTTCTTAACATGGCCAACCTAGTTCTCACATGTAACATCTTCACCTTTGACGTCGAACACAACCTTCAGATCCGAGGCACAGCCATGGGTACGAGAATGGCACCTTCTTATGCTAATCTGTTTATAGGCAAACTCGAACATGACTTCCTGCAAACTCAGCCACCTCACTACTCTGGGTAAGGTTCTTGGATGATGATGTTATGGGCTCATGGTGAAACCAGTCTCAAGACATTCCTAGAACAACTGAACCAATTCCATGTTTTCCAGTTCACTTGGTCCATTTCTAACAAAAAAGTCACATTCATTGACGTGGGCATCACTTTAGAAAACAATACCCTCACTACTTCCGTTCACATAAAACCTACGAACCATATGCAGTATTTACACTACTCAAGTTCCCATCCTCACCACACCAAGAAAGCGATTCCTTTCTTCCTTGCCCTCAGCGGACAACGCCTGAATTTCACCACCTCTGCTGCTGAAACTTACAACGCCTCCAGGAGGCTCTAGTCAACCGAGGCTACCCATCTAACTTTGTAACCAAACAGATTTGCCATGCATCCTCACACACTCAACCCACTCAAACTTCCAACCCACCGGCTATAATCACCCAGTTCCATTCTAAACTAACTAAGGTCAAACAATTCCTACACTCTAATTTCCACGTTCTCCAATCTGACCCAGACAGAAGATCAGTATTCCCCACCAAACCTAGATTAATTTTTAAACATCCACCTAATCTTAGAAACATCTTGGTCCGTACAAATCCTTCCTCGCCACCACCCCAAACCGGTGCCCATACATGCAAGAGACCCAGACGTAAGAGCTGCTCCATTTTCATCACTTCTCCCACAGTCATTATCAATACTGCTAATGGCCGGTACACCCTACATCCCAAGGGTACATGCCACACTTCTAATAATATATATATGCTAACTTGCAAGTTCTGTGATGCCTTTTATGTGGGGGAAACAGATGGTGCTCTGAATTTTCGTATTAACAACCATCATCACTTCTGTACTATCAACAAACCCGATGCCCCAGTCTCCTTACACACCGAGTCCCACAACACCAATTTTTATCTATCTTTCCTGGTTAGCATAATCCATATTTTACTCCCTACGACCAGAACCTCAACACGCCGTCTGTGGGAGGGCGCCTTTATTCATGGTTTTAAACGCGAAAATAAAACCTGGCGTTAACCTTCAATAACTCTAAACCTCCCGTTTCCTCTGCACTTTCAACACATTTCCGTCCACGATCCCACCCTGAACTTACATGCTATACAGTTGTAAATTGTTCTAATCTACGCGCTATACAGAAGTCAGTTGTTCTCCTAGCTTGATGCGTCTTTCGCTACGTGTCGCTACTATCTTCTCAATCTTGTGCTTATTCAACACGTGCGCGTCGTTTCCTCCTC
>JAGDQP010042870.1:0-16404 GCA_022664845.1 Lepisma saccharinum
TATCCTTATCGACTTGTGGTTTCTTGCTGGCTTTGAGAAGATTTATTGCTAGAAGAGGAAGGCCGAAAATCATTTACAGTGATAATGGTACGAACTTTACAGGAACTGCCAATCTTTTCAGCTTGATCGATTGGAAGAAGATAGCTGTAGAAGCTTCTGTTCGGAGAATACAATGGAAATTTATACCACCTAGTGCTGCATGATGGGAGCGTATAATACGTACCTTAAAATCTCTGTTAAAGAATACATCAGGAAAGGCATCTCTGAACTGCGAAGAATTAGTGACACTGCTAAGTGATTGTGAAGCTGTGATAAATTCGCGACCACTGACGTATTTGTCTGATGATGTGGAGGACTTTGTATCGTCGACTCCTGCTGTTTTTGCAAGATGTTCAAGAAACAGGAATTCCGGATTTGGATAATGTAGACAACCCTCAGTTGACAAAAAAGGTATAGAAAACTACAAGCCGTGAAGAAAAGGTTGAGAGACAGGTTCAGGACCGAGTATTTAGGACTTTTAGTGCAAAGACAGTGGGAAAAGGGACATACTAAAGATGTGAAAGAAGGTGATGTTGTTTTAGTTGGAACTGACGACAAACGGAAGATAAGTTGGCCATTAGGAAGTCATTGAAGCTTTTTCCTGGAGAAGATAAGTGAGTTCGAGTTGTGAAAGTCAATACTGCGACTGGAATTCTAATTCGTCCTGTGCAGAGACTGTATCCTTTATAGATATCCATTACAGCGGACTCGGATAGTAAAGTGGAATCGCCAAACGTGCCAGTGAGTTCGGAAGGAGAGAGACTTGAACCTATAGCGGAAGAGGACAGTGCAGATAAAATTGTGACTACGAGGTGTGGTCGAAAAGTAAAATTCTCAGTTCGTTATCTGCTATGATGTTTTGACTATTGTTCATAATCAAAAGGTGGGAGTGATGTAAGATCCTCCGAGAAGAAAGAAAGTATGAAATTGAACAGGGAGTACATGCATTGCATTCTGTGCACATGGACAAACGGGAATAGGAGGGAAAAGTTTGAGAGTTTTGATGGGAGCCTTGAAAATTAAACATGAAGTCTGTATATTTATTCCGTTAGTTTCTAAGCATGTATCTAGAATAAAACGTTGTGAGGAGGAACTTGCATGCTGTTTTTTTTTTTTTTTTTTTTTTTTTGGATTATTGCATGTTTTATAAGTTCAGCAGATTGGGGGCTGAGAAGTTGCATGTTAGTTAGCCGGGAACGTTACATAATATTGTCCTCCGAACGACGTATCGGTCTTCCCAATGGCCTCCTTCCATCCGGCCTTCTAATAAGGCTAGAATATAATCTTCGTTTTTCCCCCATTCGAGCTATATGGCCTGCCTACCTTAGTCGTCGTGATTTCATTATTTTTACATTATCTGGTGAATCGTACAGTCCGTGGAGTTCTTCATTATGCAGTCTCCTCCCGTTTCGGCCCGTGTATCTTTATCAAAACCTTATTTTCAAACACATGTAATTTATGTTTATCTGCTGGGGCCTTACTCCAACTTTCGCAACCGTAAAGTATTACCGGCAGAATAACCTTTCTGTGTATTTTCAATTTCAACTTTCTTGATATTAATCGCGAGGTTGGAAGTTTCTGGACTGAATAGACAAAATGCGTTGCCCGATACTAGACGACTTTTTATTTCTTCCTTGACCTCATTTTTGCTTGTTACGTATGCTCACAAGTATTTAAATTTGTTTACTTTCTCTATGACCTATCTAATTCTTAAGTTTTTATTTCCCTGATTCCCTGTGTTTCGGCTTGTTATGTATTTTGTTTTATCTATGCTTACCTGTAGATCTATCTCATCGCACGCTTCTACTAAGACATCCGTGTTGCTTTGTAGTGCATCTATATCGTCCCCTATTAAATCTACATCATCCGCGTATACGAACAGTTGATTAAAAACCATTCAATGATAGTCCCTTTTTGTCCCCTTTAATTTTTAATATCATATATTCTAATGCAAAGTTAAAAAGTAGTGGTGACAAGGCATCACCTTGTTTCAAACCGTTGCGAACTTTGAAATTATCTGACATATTATTACCTATCCGCAGGGGTGGATTTCGGGCCTGGCCGGGCCAGGCTAAATCCTGCTGTAGTCCATTATACTTTCAGTTTTGGCTCTGTGGATAAACAAAAAATTACAGAATCGGTCAGACTAAAATTTAAATACTGTATTACGAGTAACTGAATGCAAATAGCTCTCAGAAGCATTGTCATGCCAGCTAGCTTTGTGTTTGCTCAGAGTTTCTTTCAGGAAAACTTCTTCTCTTCGTGAAACGGTTGTACGGCTCCGAGGGTACTTTTGAAGACTCCAGAACAGAAAATTTGAAACCAGGGGCAGATTGGCCCGACCGGGAAAACGGAAATTCCCAGGTGTTCCCCCTCCCGCCGGCCCTTTTGTCTTGGAAGCGTAATGTTACCCAATAAAGATGACCACATTTGCTACTACTTGTAGTGTTAGGGTTGTACAATGTACACGTATTTTAAAATTAGCCATTTGCACATACAAAACTCATGGCCAAGCTAACATCTCTAACCCCGTCACAAAACAAAGAGCCCTCTGTAAAATCTCTTCACTTTCTCCACTTTTATTGTTAATATCATAAACTCACTGAAAGCAAAGGACAATTTGAAGGTCCCTTGGACGTTCACTTGGGTTCCTTTGCCCCCTCCCCCCCGGGCCTATCCTTGGAAGAGGTTAATACAACACGTTATCAATCGTGGCTGCTATATGCTGACAATTTTCCCCTCTGAACCGTAAAAGGAGATTGAGTGGTGTGTGTGTGTGAGAGAGAGAGAATAAAACGCTGATTGCTCACAACAGCGATGTACTTTATGATTACGAGGGTTGTGGGTTGCTGATGTTAAAGAACTTAACCTTTCTCTAGATTTTAAAATAATGAATAGAAAGGAATAAAACTGTATGAACAAACGAAACTGTTAAAAAAAAACCACACAACCCAGGTCGGTGTCATAAAACAGTGATTCACCAATTGCCAAAGGCAGTTTAGGGCAGGATTAGTTGCAAATGGAAAATAAGGCATATTTTCCCCCCTTCCTATTCCTTTCAGATTCCACCATTCATCAGTTCATTCAAAAACATTTATTGGTTTTAAATATTTATTCACAAGAACGAACCGCCAAATACAAGTCTCATAAACCATCTTTGTTGCTCGTTTCCGACAATAACTGTGAATATTTTGCGCTGTTTCTATTCTCGAGACGCTATAGGCTGAGTGGCATCAGGACAGAGAAACGGATAAACAAACATTGTCATTGATCCTACAAATCGGAAGTATATACTTTAGTAGTGTATTATTAATAATAGGATGAAGAGGGATAGTGATAGTGACTAAATTACAGACACCATAGTGTTAGTTTCGTTCATTACTAGTTGTGAGTGAGAAATCTTGTGTGCAATACGTATAGCGAAGTTTGTTTTGTTTTGGTAACAGTGCTTTTGAATCTTGTGCAGCTTTTATTAATAATTTCTGGGATATTTCTGCAACAGCTGTTGACATTAAATAAAAAAGGAAGCTGACACACACTGTCAAAAGTTGCAATAAATCTCCAGCAACTCAAAGTAAGTATATAAGTAAATATATTTAATTACTTCGATGGAGTCTAAGAAATTTCTAGGTTCAGTATTAGAATTTAGGATTTTGTTTGCTTCCAACTTCATTTGAGCTCATTATCAAAAGCACTTCTAAAAACAAGTGAGGCGGATTCCATTCGGGGGACTGAGCATATGATCTACAGCTTCAGCAGCGAGCATCCTTGGATTATTAGTGTTCCGTTGGAAAAATTGCTCCGAGATTTTTCCGACACCTCAACTATTTTCCTAGGTCTAACAGTTCCTGAGTTGAATATTTCCCTCTCCCGGTATTTCGAGCCCCGCCCCTGTGATCTGGATGAATGATACGGCTTTGCATTAGTCTTGCCAAGTCCTTTCCATTACACTTGAGAAACCTTCATAGTCCTAATTCTTGAGTTAAAATATGGGCCCCGGAACTCGAAACCTGCCCCTGCGATTTGGATGAATAATACGGGATTGAACTCGTCTCAAGACCTTTCCAATGATACCTCAACCACCAGGCCTAGTAGTTCGTAAGTTGAAAGTTGTCGACAGACAGACGGTCAAAACGGGACTCCGGGGTGGTCTCCTACTTCCTTAGGAAAATCCCTTGTCCAACCAGTGCACAATTTTGAAATGCATTTTTTTAATAGAAAAGGTTAATACAGTTTATGATATTAACAATAAAATTGCAGAGATTTTACAGAGGGCTCTTTGTTTTGTGACGGGGTTAGAGATGTTAGGGTTGCTATTCGTCCCGGAAAATCCGGGACCGTACCAGAATCGAGATCCGCTTCCCAGTATCCCGAAAATAATTCTCGGGTCGCATAAATGTCCCGGTTTGCATCGAAATATAGAGGAAAGGGGAAATATTATTTCCTTTCTTTTTACACGATTATATTCACTTCAGTTAATGAGTATGGAATCTCAAAGTTTTTAAAAAGTCTTGACTACATAGAACAATGATTTAATTCAAGTTCACGATTCAATTCACCTTAATATTGAACGAAACATCTAATTGATTTGGCTGAGGAAAAAGCGTTTTGTTGCTCAATACGTATTGCTCTATTACCCTTTGTTTTTCTGCCTCCTGTTTCGGAGATATTTGAACCACCGATTGAATTTATTGGTAATTTTCCGCTGACCATAAAGATGCCAAGAAAAAAGTATACTTTGTTTAGTAAAATCGGCAAGGCAACATAACATCGGGAAATATTTAAAAATTTAAACAAAATAAAAACTGATGAGGTGGGAAAATGTATTTTTTTTATTATTATTATTATTGATTGTAGATTTTTTTAACTTTTTCTTCTTTTTACACTACAATGGGCACGTACTTCGACCAGGGAATATTTTAACAATTTTAGAAGTAGTACATTTTCATTGCGATTACTTAGGTGCAGTGTGTTGGATATAAAATTGATGGTTTTTAACACAAAGATATTAATTAAAGTGTTTTACCCTTCTTTATTTTGCACATTTCAAAGATTTTCGTAAATTGGTAGCGTTCCGGATTTTCACTCTTGAAATACAGCATCCCTAGGTTTGAAGTATTTGGGGGTACCATGACGTCTCAGTTCTTCTGTTCGTCGTTTTGGAAATACCAAGCTCTAAACCTCATTTTCTCACGCTTTCGGAAGTCTATATGGTTGAAATGAAACATTTATCTTTTTTGTTAAATGTTTTGTCGGTATTATTTTGCCTGTATATAACGAAAGGGAAACCGTTCTGTCAAATTTTACGCGAGATGAGAAAAAATGCTCCTGCACAAATTTGTTAACTGCAGAGTGGTCCTCGATATGAAAATAAAAAATCTTATGGAACAATATGCAATGGGAAAAACTTATCAGTTACAACTAAAAAGAAAACGCTTAAGTATAAACATTACTCGTCTTACGAGAAATTTAGTTTGCTAAAAATCATAATAACTATATTGGAATATTTTTATAGCCTCTTTCTGGATTTCGGTCTCATGGTTTGATGGCTGTTGCTGAGTGGCGTCCAGATTTAATCCATTCTTGAGCTTATCTCTCAGCAGAAAATAATGAAATTCTAGTGTCTAGTCCATTGACAGATATGAAAAACAAGGCACGAAGAGTAAGCTACTCATATCTGTAAGTGAGTGTGAACTACTGCAAGGATCAGAGCATAATTTCTGGGGAAGCTACAGTGCGTAGGTGTGGATTTCGGCTCTGAACTGGCCTCGCAGGGGGGGAGGGGGGGGGGGTCAAAACTCAAAAGTTTCCGAACTCCTAGCAAACGAAGCAAAATAATATTTAGTATTATTGAAAATGAAACCGAAATCCACCCTGATGAGGCATTCTTCATCAAACGAAGGTTTGTTTTTCTGTTGTTTCTTCTCACCTACACGTTCCTTCGCTGCGCTCTTAATTGTTTCACGAATTGCCTCCCACATCTTACTTACATCAATTTCATTATTAATATCATCATTATTATTACTCAGGTCGGTTACGATTTCGAACCTATAATCTGCTTTTATGCTCGGATTATTTAATCGTTTAACTTCGAATTTCGGTTGTTTTGTTCCTTGCTTTCTCTGTTCGCGATACATAACTTTTCCCTCACTTTTGTGATCACTAATTGATGGTCGGTGTCACCTTCTGTATGACCTAAGGTCCATTATGTTGGTGTGTTTTCGTCTATCTACTAATACGTGATCGATCTAGTTTAGAGTTTTGTCGTCCGGAGATACCCATGTGTATTTGTGTATGTCTTTGTGTTCAAAATACGTGCTCTTTACCAGTAGGTTTTTCGAAATCATGAAAGTTAACAGTCTTTCTCCAATGTTGTTGGTCTTTTCCTGAAGGCTGTATTTGCCTATAGTAGGTCTATATTTTTCTTCCCTCCCTATGCATTGAAATCACCAAACACAATTTTCGAATTATACTTCGGTAATCGGTCAAGCAGCCTTTCTAGCTCATCGTAGAATATATCTTTGCCGTTATCATTAGCCACCTCGGTCGGAGCACAGACATTTATTAAAACCGTGTTGCCCCATCGAGTACGTATCGTAACGTACGATAGTCTTTCGTTTACGAATTCTATATTCTGAACCGCCTGAAGGATACTGCTTTTAATGAGGAATTCTGTTCCGAAATCGTGAGACTGTGTTCCCCCGTAATAGAAAGTGTACTTGCCCTGTCGGATGCTATCTTGACCGTCTCACTGAACTTCTTGTATTGATAATATGTTTAGCTCGTACTTCTTTGTCTCGCCTACCACCACCTGAAAAGCGCCCGTTTCTGTGGGAAAAGTTTTTTTATGTTCTTCCCCCCCTCCCCCACAAAAAAAGGACGTTCGAATTTTCAAAATAAGGCAAGGAAAACTATTTGTAAGAAGAGCATAAAAATGTAAGTGAAGTATTGATTGGGGGGGGGGGGGGATCAAGAGGTCTCAGCCCCCTCTGAGTCCATGAGACTAGCTTTGGCAACTGATGAATATGTGCTTGTTATATTGATGCTTTGAATCGATCCACAACTTTTGGAAGGCAAAACTTTTCTTCAGATTTTTTACCCCTCTCTCAATAGCAATTTACAGCGTCTGTACCGCAACTGTCGGCAAAGGCCAGATCGGTATAATTTTTTCCCCTGCCTAAGGACAGGGAGGGATCTAACCATTTCCGCTTTTCTTGAAACCATAAACATGAACAACTGTGAGTGAAAATTAGAAGGTTGATATTGTAATTGTATGTCGAAGAAGCTTTGGGTAGAGAACAGTGTCTTGTGATTCTTTCAGTCGTAAAAAACGCAAAACGAAACCACTACAGTGAAAAAGTGCCGCTTCCTTGTTGGCAGTTCGTTCATCCCTTGTTGGAGAGTACTGAAGAACAATAAAATTTATAGCAGAACGATGCGTGTGCAAATAAAAACACAATGAGAAAAATGCGATGAATGTTCGTTCTTCTTCCAATGCTAATGTGGAGTGTGTGGCAAAAAAGATCAAAGTGACAATTTGCTCGGGCTAATAAGTGGTTGTTGAATTATATCAATTACAAAATTGGCAGACATGCAAAACATGGCTATCAACGAATGAAAAGAACTTACAAGGGACCCTTACGAATCAAGTTCCGGGGAATTTCACCGGAGAGGGTAGGGAGGCAGAGGCTGAGAACATATCTCTCGAAGCAGGAGTGTGAGAGGCAGGAGAACGGGTTAAGAGCCAAGGGTAAAAAGGGGCAGGAAATACAGACTGCAGGTGTCCCATGCACCTCTTGACTTGAAAAGATAGGAACGTCTTCTGTCTCTACTCCTGTTCACTTCTCACTCTCTCACCTTCTTTTCTCTTTGTTTACCTGAACACACAAGCTAAATAATAAGGATGTCTCTCTCGCTCCGTTCCTCTTCTATGTCTAGAAATATATGTATAGAATGACATAATACAATCTTTTGGAATTCTGATAAACTGCTGTACACTTGTTTGATAGAGATTCTAATATTTTGTATTTCTCTTTCTGTTGTTGCAGGATGAATCCGAAAGTGGTCATTCGCCTGCCGGTTCAGGAATTTAACACAGTTGATAACGCGCCATCCATTGCGGACCGGGAAATGTTCAACCAGATTCGTGCCGAGTTATTGGATGAACGAGTGATTGTTAAGTGGTATGAATCTCTGGCATTTGATGACTCTCCAGACCTGGATGTTGACGCAACTGATCCTGCATTTGGTGATGATGAGGATACTGAAATGGCATCGCAATCTACAGCAACTCAACATGTGCTGGAACAGTCTGATGAAGAAGAAGCATCGTCATCTCAAAGCAGTGGCTCGTCGTATGTGCCGTCACCGGAAAGAAAGAAGAAAGGAGTTAGCGAACTGCCAGACGAATACAAAGAACGGGCATTCCAGTACTGGACAAGCACATATGGAGGAAAGAGAAGATCTCTGGCGTCTGTTTAATCCAAGTTTGCAAAGATCAAATCGATTGGCGAGCTGCGGAACTATGAACGATCGCGGGAATACCGTCGCGCGTGAAGATCAGTTCTATAAAGACAAGAGTCTTCGAGCACTTAAAGAGATATCTGCACGCAATGTCATCATTCACGACAGAACATTCAGACAGTTGACACTGCAAATCAAACGCCAGGTTGATCCAGAGGATAAATTGAACTTCATGGCATCAAATTCATGGATTTACCAGTTTGAGGAAAGGAACAGGATCGTCTCGCAATCAATTACGCATAAAGTGTCGAAGAACTGCGCCTCAAAAGAGCAGGATATTCAGCAGAAATCAGATGAATTAGTCATAAAAATGATATCATTGTTCATCGAACGACATTTGGCTCCCAAACAGATCCTTAACACCGATCAAAGTCGCTTCGCGAAAGAAATGCATGCAAGACGAATACTTCGACCAATGGGCATCAAGTGCGTGTATGCAACTGTAGGATCTGAATCTGCAACGACGCACTCATACATCTCAATGGACGGAGCTTTACATTCGCCGATGTACATGCTGTGCGCATAATCCAGCAGGGAATTTCATCAAACAAACCAGCTGATCCATCGAATATTATGTCTTATGCTTCTGGCTCTGCTAACATGAGGGAAGAGGATCAGAAGACAATGCTGACACATGTTTTCTGACCATGTGTCTCTACTTTATACGGGGAACCTATTCTTCTGCTTCTCGATTCCTGGTCTACCAATAAGGATGAAGCATTAATCAAATAAACTATTCCAGGAAAAATCAGTGGCTTTGAATGGCATTTGATTCCAGCAGGATGCACAGGACTCATTTAGCCACTGGATGTCTATATCTTCCATTCTTATAAGGCATTTGTTAAGTTCGTGACTGATGCCATTATTTCGACCGACGATTTCAATATCTGGCATCGGGACAACTTTATTCGTCTCCAGTCCTTCACTAATTATCAGTTTTCGGTACCACTGTTTAGAAACATGATAAGGTATGCATGGTACAGGCCAGGATATCTGGACGCAGAACTGGAACCATTCCAGACGCAGATGCAGTACTGCTGTGACACGATTGGCTCTGACCTCATCAGATCAGTGCAGTGCGTTTTCATTTATGAGAAGTGCTCATTGTACGAACACGTTCTGTCTGAATCATCTGATCATTGAACGTCTGCATATAAATTGCAATTATCTTGATTTTGCTGATAATGTACTGCTTGTGCTTTTTGCTTCTGACGTATTTCTTAATAACAACAGACTCTGAACACGAACAAATGGTTCTTTACTTGTTTCTCTGATTTTTATATACAAAGATGCATCTTCATATCACTTACCCCTATTTAGCTCCGAGTCTAATAACCCATCAGTACGTATATTTTGACCTCCTCTATCGAATGCGTATAGTCTGGTCGGTTGATCCGAAACTTGGTTCGTAAGTTAACTTGTTAGTTATCTGTTGTGTGTTCAGAAATATGTGCTCTTAACGTGGATAGTAAGGAGGCGGTGCGTATAGATAGGGCCCATAGGGTTTTTTATCGACGGCATGTCTGCAACTAATGCTAAAAAATTAAATTATGAAATAGGCGATCATGGTAGGCGTAAATCGGATTTCAAATGTGTGGAAACTAGAGAAAGACGACCAAAAAATCTAATCGAAGATTTCATGCTTAGAAGTACTAGCCTTTGGCAATACCAAAACGAAGAAAAGCTACAAACAACCGCTACTTTAATCCGGAGTTCATATATGGTAGTAGTGTGCGAATTAGGTTATACTTGATATTGTTTACTTGTAACTTAACTTACAGGAATATCATTGATAAAACTTTTGATAATTTGGGGTCTAAGATCCAACTTGTCCTGGTACCAGGATATGATAGTACATAAACTTCCGTGCTAAACTTCACGCTATCCCATGCAGATGGAAAAACTGCGCTTCTTCCGAGATTCATCACTGAATGGTTTACTGTAGTATGTATGACCTTAGAGACTGTAAATTGTTTCCGTTCTCTCTGCAATAAATAATTATTTAGTCATGGGCTCTTTGCTAAAAGATTGGTAACACTTTCGATATCCTTGGGATATGAATTTTGAAGTATAAGATGTACTGGAATTTGTAGGTAATCAACAGCCTTAAATATAGTCGCTACTCTTCCTTCTGACCAATATATGCCACGTTAACGTTTAATATGAAATACAGGACAATTTTCAATAAGATAGCTATACGTATCGTTTGACTGTATATGCTAGGCACATTTTGAAGGGTTTTCTTCTTCTTTGTAAGGCAAGACTCTGGCTCCTCACTCCGAATAATGAGTTGTCATGAATATATTACACCTTCTTGTCATGCTTATTCTCGCTAGCAAAACGTTAATTTCAGTACTATTGTAAAGTGTAGAAGTACATATTACTGAATCTATTTTACTTTCACTCCTTTTAGCGATTGGTAGGTACAAATTAATATAAAGTTCATAAATTAACTATCAGGGTTCCTACAGGTTTTGTCCTCCTGAGACCAGAATACGCTGACTTTTCCATGACTCTTACGACAGCCCTAATCATTTCCCAGGCCATAGCCTAACAGCCAATTGCTATTTTCGATAAGGCTCTCGGCCTTTTTCAGTTTTCATTTCTATAAAATTTCTAAACATTTAGAGGAAAGTATCCAAATTTCTCCCACTTCTTTTTGGATGCTCATAAAACCTATTGTAATTTTCATAACGAGAATGTGAGTATTGCATTAACTTTTACAAACGTTAAAGTACAAATGTTGTGACTAGACAATCATTTCATCCATACACCACGAGACAATGTATTTTCCAAAACAAGACAAAAATGTCTTTTTTGACAAAATGGGTCCAAATTTCGCCCACTACAAGCTGTCACACTAGCAACAACGATGACTGAAACCTTTATATATATATAAAATATAAATCTGCTTACAACATGAAGTGGAATACTACGAACAATTATACCTGTAATTATGCATAGAAATACGACTGTCACTTTTCTAAACTAAAGAAAAGGCTATAAATAGAAAAAATTTGATTAATTTTAAGTTCAAAACACGAAATCTGGAGAAGATGTAGATTTTATCTTTAAAGCGCTGTCTAGTAAATGCAGCCAAATATCACAGGGGAAAAGTCGATATTTTGCTTCTTTAACAACACACTTTTCATGGAAAGGAATGAGACATTTTCTACATGCAACCCACTTTTCATAATTGTTTTTTATTTTTAACTTGGAAGTACAGTCCTTCGTTAATGGGACACTGTGTCGTAATAAGTGATAGATTTGGTGCGTGCTGACGTATAACTACAGTGGTCATCTTCTTTGCCATCTATGCTTGATAAAGTCCTCTAGCTTTGCTTCTAAGAAGTTGTTTATTTGTTTCTTCAAATTTCTCTCGCACTGTTAGATGTAATATAATTGTCAAATAGCAAATATATTGCGCGGTTTTTGCTGAATTGCAGTTTGTTCTAAACTAATTCACGTTCTACAATGCATCGTGTTAAATTTAGAGATTAGAAATTTCGATCCATCAGGTAGGTGAAATTAGGACACTGTAAAATGTGATTCTTCCCATACCAGGGTAAAGTTCTTTTCCGCCAAACTTCTCAATGTATAATAATCATTCACCAAGCATGCTTATAGATTACAGTTGCCGAAGCTCTTAGATAACGTGGAAAGCACTACAAAACTCCAAGAAGGAGAAATACTGTAAACGACCCCGAGACATACCACAACATTCAAATCTTCAGAGATTACTGTTCGCACGTGACGATTGACTCCAACAATTTCAAACTCATACTAACTGAGAAACTTGTGTTTGTGAAACTAGGCTGCTTGGCGAAATTTGGTTGCTTTCCTCTATTGTGTGATCAACTGGGATAGTGAATTCCAGTTACCAGCCACGGATAAATACATTCCAGAAGGGAATTATTCCCCATCTCCAGCACTAATTCGCACCCTGTATGGTAGGAAAAATGCAGTTTTCGGTTCATCCGTGCATTATAGAGCTCTAAAATCTTAACGGTCTTTCTGTCTGTAACATGCTCTGTTCGGACCACTTTTGCAAAAGTATGATTGTTTATTGCTCAAGATATGAAGAAGCAACTAGAAAACTTTGTTTTACAGTCCAGTAAAAATTTTAGTATTATGATCGATGGAAGCACTACGCTTTCCAATAAATCTTGTTTAATAATTTACTTACGTGTAATATTTTAACAAGTTGCTTGACACTATTTTTCTGAAATAGTCGAGATGCAGTATTTAACAGGCGAAGCTATTACCAAAACACTGTTGCATACGTTGGCGAAACACAGAATTACCGAAACCGTACTGAAGGAGCGTCTTGGTTTGGCTACTGATGGTGCTGCAACAATGCTAAGTTGTTACAATGGGGCTGCCACAAGGTTATACGAGATATTGAAAAATGATTTAATCGTGATACACTGCCTGGATCATAAACTTGAAATTGGAGTGCATGATACAAACTCTTTTAGACGCTATATATTCGGTACTCTCTAAAAATCCGAAAATTCAAAGACTACTGAAATACATTTATTTATTTATTTAAATTCATTTATTTATTTCAGAAGATCTATCTTCAAGTGTGCTTAAAATTGGCCGTATATTTGGAATGGGTTGGGTTGCATCTTCTTTTAATCCTGTGCGAGCACTTTGGCACTAGTATTTCTTTTGGCTTCAATGAAGTACTGCCACGTCACATTCGACATGATAAAGATCGAAATATGAAGGTTTGCAAAAGAAACGAACGAACTGGTTATTTATTATGGAACTAATACTTTTGTATGATATTCTTAAGGTTCTTAAAGGACTGTCGCTCTTTCTGCAGAACAGACCTTTGTCTGCTATGGATGCTAAACGTGAAATTGATTTGGTGCTGTAATCCATCCACGCATTTAAGATAGTCGGAGTCTCCACGACTGAAACAAGCAATTGCTAAACTGGAAGAAAGCCATACATTCCACAGAGTATCTACCACTACTCCCACTAGCGCTAGTACCAGCGAAAAACAGAAATTTGAAGCTTTTTGACTGAGATTTCTTCAATACTTAAGAGACAATATAACAAGTCGTTTTAATGACAAGAAGTTTTAAAGATGGCTTCAGTTTTAAGTCCCTCATGTTGGTCCAGAAATGAAAATGAAAGCTCTCCTTAGAAGGTACTTATATTCCCCAATTGGTTAAGTCTGTAAAACAACAAGCGAGTGATATTTCATCAATAGTTAAAGTATTCTAAAAAAACGATAAGTACCTTTTCTAAAATCTTATCTAAGTACCTCCTGAAATGAAAGAACTTATAAGTGCTGTCGACAAGGTACCAATATCAACTACGGAATGTGAGCGTGGCTTTAGTCAGTGTCATGAATCTAACCTCAGTGATATACGAAATTAACTAACTCTATGGCTTATGGAACTCGCAAGTTCATCGCCGCAGTAACAAACGTTCGCCATTGGATTCTATCCTGGGCAGTATCAAGCCAGTTTTCATCACGAACACCTACTTCTCGAAGATCTCTTCTAATATTGTCCTCCCAACGACGTCTCGGTCTTCCCAATGGCCTCTTTCCATCGGGCCTTCCAACCAGGATTGAATATAATCTTCGTTTTTCCCCCATCCGAGCTACATGCCCTGCCCACCTTAGTCGTCTCGATTTCATTATTTTTACAATATCTGGTGAATCGTACAGTCCGTGGAGTTCTTCATTATGCAGTCTCCTCCACTCTCCAGTCATCTCGTCCCGTTTTGGCCCATATATCTTTCTCAAAACCTTATTTTCAAATACACGTAATTTATGTTCATCTGCTAGGGTCGTACTCCAACTTTCGCAACCGTAGAGAATTACCGGCAGAATAACCGTTCTGTATATTTTTAATTTCAATTTCCTTGATATTAATCGCGATGCTAGAAGTTTTTGGACTGAGTAGAAACATGCGTTCCCCGATACTAAGCGACTTTTTATTTCTTCCGTGACCTCATTTTTGCTTGTTACGTATGCTCCCAAGTATTTAAATTTGTTTACTTTCTCTATGACCTCATCCCTAATTCTTATGTTTTTAATTCCTTCATTCCCTGTGCTTCGGCTTGTTAACATGTATTTTGTTTTATCTATGTTTACCTGTAGACCTATCTCATCGCACGCTTCTACTAAGACATCGGTGTTGCTTTGTAGTGCATCTATATCGTCCCCTATTAAATCTACATCATCCGCGTATACAAACAGTTGATTCAAACCATTCAATGACAGTCCCTTTTTGTCCCCTTTAATTTTTAAAATCGCATATTCTAACGCGATGGCTACTGATAACGACAAAGATATATTCTACGAGGAGCTAGAAAGGTTGTTTGACCGATTACCGAAGTATAATTCGAAAATTGTGTTGGGTGATTTCAATGCAAAGGTAGGGAGGGAAGAAAAATATAGACCTACTATAGGCAAATACAGTCTTCACGAAAAGACCAACAACAATGGAGAAAGACTGATAACTTTCGCGATTTCGAAAAACTTACTGGTAAAGAGCACGTACTTTGAACACAAAGACATACACAAATACACATGGTATCTCCGGACGGCAAAACTCTCAACCAGATCGATCACGTATTAGTAGACAGACGAAGACACACCAACATAATGGACGTTAGGTCGTACAGAGGAGCGGAAGGTGACACCGACCATCAATTAGTGATCACAAAAGTAAGGGAAAAGTTATGCGTCGCGAACAGAGAAAGCAAGGGATCAAAACAACTGAAATTCGAAGTGAAACGATTAAATAATCCGAGCATAAGAGCAGATTACCAACTCGAACTCTCAAATAGGTTCGAAATCCTAGCCGACTCGAGTAATAATAATGATGATATTAATAATGAAATTGATGTAAGTAAGATGTGGGAGGCAATTCGTGAAACAATTAAGAGCGCAGCGAAGGAACGCGTAGGTGAGAAGAAACAACAGAAAAACAAACCTTGGTTTGATGAAGAATGCATTAAACTTCATGAGGAACGAAAACAAGCAAGGCAACGATGGCTAAGTAATAAAAGCGAAGCAAATACCAACCACTACAGTAACGCGAAACGAAACGCCACACTAGGGTTCAGAAACAAAAAGCGAGAATATCTGACGCAGAAGATTCAGGAGATTGAGGAAAACGGGAAGACAAATAACATACGAGATCTATACAAAGGGGTAAACTCGTTAAGAAAAGGTTACCAGCCGAGGTTAGGAATGATTAGAAATGAACGTGGAGATCTTCAGGCGGATCCGACTAAAATTGTCGATGTGTGGAAAAGTTATTTCGACAAACTTCTTAATGTACACAGCGGGGAACAAACAGAGGAATTTGAAATCCATACCGCAGAACCGTGGATTCCCGAACCTAGCGAGATCGAGATCGAAATGTCGGTTAAGAAATTGAAAAATTTCAAATCACCAGGAATAGACAATATTCCAGCCGAATTAATTAAAACAGGAGGAACGGCACTAATCAAGGAACTACATAAATTGATAAGTGCTATATGGAGAAAGGAGGAGCTCCCAAAGGAATGGAAAACATCAATAATTGTTCCGATTTTCAAAAAAGGCGATAAGTCGGAATGCAATAATTACCGCGGAATCTCGTTACTTCCAACTTGTTACAAGGTATTAAGTAATATTCTGTTAACACGCCTAAATGTATACGTAGATGAAATAATTGGAGATCACCAATGTGGATTTAGAAGAAATAGATCCACGTTGGACCAGATTTTTGCTTTGAGACAAATTTTGGAGAAGAAATGGGAATACAATGGGACGGTTCATCAGCTATTCATTGATTTTAAGAAAGCATATGATTCTATCAAAAGGGA
>JAGDQP010042871.1:0-16403 GCA_022664845.1 Lepisma saccharinum
ACTCCTTGTGGTCCTTGCACCACTGGATACGCCGCTTCGCATTTACTGCTGTGACCAGAGGTTTGGAGATCGCGGCCCTGCCATGAATTTTCATTTTATGAAGTTCCCGTCGCACTGGTTTTGATGAAACCGGGTTCTGTAGGCCGGGATTGAGTTCAGACGTAATTTTCATTGCAGTGGTCTGCTTTTTAGCTGCTACAATCCGTTTTAATGCCCTCCTGTCCCTATCGGACAGGATTGTCTTTCGAACACTGCTGTGCTTTGCAGACGTTGTTTGCCCATGCATTGTGTATGCCCTCGTGACATTGGACACAGTGCCTGTCGATACCCCCGCAATGGTCGAAACTGTTGTCACTGAAGCTCCAACCAGACGGGCACCAATGATCATGCCTCTTTGGAAGTCTGTCAGGTCGCCCATTTTACCGCACCACTTGCACACCACGACACTCACAGGTGAACTGGGTATTGCTGACGGAAGAGGAAGGTCCACATGACACATTGAAAACAAAACACGATCGGCAACCGCAACACGTGTCCTGTATGACGTGTTTTTAGATTTTTTTGTCCAACCCCTGTATATATATACCAAGGTCTACCTTGTTTACTATCTTATATAGATATAACTAGTACAAAGGAAAACCGGGAGGGCAATTTAAGGTAAATTTAAGACAAATGAAGGAAAAGAAGGATAATACTTACAGCTTGTCCTAGACAAAGCTGACTACCTCCAGGAAGCTTACCGCCAACTATCCGATCCCCACAGCTACAAGCCCACCACCACAGACCTAACCTACACCCACAAACAGAAAATTTCCCATTTCATTACCGCTAATGGTCCTCGTGAGGGCATATCTGAAATGTCCATAAAGTACCTAATCCTGGACAGTCCACGTACCCCAACCTTTTACCTATTACCGAAGATCCACAAACCAGGTAACCCAGGCAGACCATTGTAGCCAGCTATAATTCCCCTACTGAACGCATTTCCACTCTCGTTGACTCCTTCCTTCAACCACATGTTCAAGCGCTGCCTACTTACATACGCGACACCTACCACTTCTTAAAAATCATCCGTAAATAACCGACTCTTCCAGCTGACACATGCTTTGCACCATAGATGTTACTTCCTTATATACCAACATTTCTCATGCCCATGGCCTAGCAGCTATGGAATTCTTCCTTAACCAGAGACTCAAAAATCATAGCCCAACCACAGCTTTTCTTCTTAACCTGGCCAACCTAGTTCTCACATTTCTTCATCAAATACTACCCTCAGATCCGAGGCACAGCCATGGGTACGAGAATGACACCTTCTTATGCTAATTTGTTTATGGGCAAGCTCGAACATGATTTCCTGCAAACTCAGCTTTTGACCCCTCTACTCTGGGTAAGATTTATCGACGAAATAATAATGCTATGGACACATGGTGAAAACAGTCTCAAGACATTCCTACAACAACTGAACCATTCCGTGTTGTCTAGTTCAATTGGTCTATTTCCGACAAAAGAGTCACATTCGTTGACGTGGACTAGAAATCAACACCCTCACCACTTTCGTTCACATAAAACCCACCAATCATATGTAATATTTATACAACTCAACTTCCCATTCTTACCACACCAAGAAAGCGATTATTCTCTCCCTTTGCCTCAGAGGACAACGCCTGAATTTCGCCACCTCTGTTCCTGAAACTTACAAACAACGCCTTCAAGAGGCTCTAGTCAACCGAGGCTACCCTTCTAACCTCGTAACCAAACAGATCCGCCGTGCATCCTCACACATTCAAACCACTCAAAAATCCAACCCACCGTCGCCCAACCCACCGGTTCTAATCACCCAGTTCCATCCTAAACTAACCAAGGTCAAACAAATCCTACACTCTAATTTCCACATTCTCCAATCTGACTCAGACACAAGATCAATATTCCCAACCAAACCTAGATTAGTTTTACAACATTCACCTAATCTTAGAAACATCTTAGTCCGTACGAATCACTTCTTGCCACCACCCCAAACCGGCGCCCAGACAAGCCAGAGACATAGATGAAAGGTCTGCACCATTTTCATCACTTCTCCCACAATCACTATCAATACTGCTAATGGTCGGTACATCCTCAATCCCAAGGGTACATGCCACACCCCTAATGTTATATACATCCTCACCTGCAAGTTCTGTGATGCCTTTTATGTAGGGGAAACAAGTTGTGCTCTTAACATTCGAATTAATAACCATCGTCACTTCTGTATTATCAACAAACGGATGCCCCAGTTTCCTTGCACAATTCCAATTTTGATCTGTCTTTTATGGCTGCCATAATTCACATTTAACCCCCTACGACCAGCACCTGGACACGCCGTCTGTGGGAGAATGCCTTTATTCATGGTTTGAGCGCGAAAATAAAACCTGGCCTTAAAATTCAATAACTCTAGCTTCCCTTTTCCTCTGCATTTTCAACACATTTCCATCCACGATTCCACCCTGTACTTAGAACCTATACAGTTATTATTTCAAGTTTCGGAAATCGACGCGCTACGGCAGTCAGTTGTTCTCCAGTTTTGATGCTTTGTCCGCTACGTGTCGCCACTGTCTCTTCAAACTTGTACTTTGTGAACACATGAACTTTGCTCTCTTCCTCTATACTTGAAAACGTGTAATACACGAAATATAGTGACTTTTTATATGTGAATATGTGTGATCCAATACGAAACTATACGCTGTAAGTATTATCCTTTTTTTCCCTTCAATTGTCTTAAATTTACCTTATATATATATACATATAAAGCACATACAGGAAAAGGCCGAATAGGCAATATAATAGGTTAGGAGACTTGAATTGAAAGGAAAGGAATTGTACTTACGTATTATCTTGAAGAAGATCATATACACAATTACACACATAATACTATAAAGTCACTTAAAATTTTCGGCATCTTCCGTCTTCGTTTGTAGAGAATAAAGAAGTTTACTGAATATACGTGCACAATTTGAAGCCATAGAAAAACAAAATTGCATTAAAACAATTGAGGACGTTCTGCGCGTGCGCACTGGCTGGAAGACCGGATGGAAGGAGACCATTGGGAAGATCGAGACGTCGTTGGGATTACAATATTGGAAGATATCTTTGAGAAGTAGGTGTTCGTGATGAAAATTAGCTTGATGTTGCCCATGATAGAATCCAATGGCGAACGTTTGTTACTGCGGCGATGAACTTGCGAGTTCGGTAAGACAGTTAGTTTTACGTTGAAAATTGAGCTGGGTACAATAATAATAATAATAAACTGGAACTCTGTAAAGGAAACGCAGTCAGTAAAATGGAATTCAGTATAGAAACAGCAGTCGGAGAATGTGGGATTAGTTTAAAAAACGCAGTAAGAGAAAGTGGGATAGAGTATGGGAAACGCAATAAAAAGGGAGTAGGTCGCCGAGTAAATCACAAAAAGTGGGAGTAAGTATAGGAAGTGTGTGTGTAGACTTGGAGAGAAGAATAAAGTAGAAAAAAGAAAGAGAGAGAGGGGGGGGGGGGGGGGGGGGGGGGGGGGGTGAGCGCGCGTGCACGCGCGTCTGTAATTTGTCTCTACAACTATATTTCCATGGTTTCATTTGTCAGGAAAACTAATGACATAACTAAATATATTTTGGGAAAACCTATTCTTAGAATATTAGGACAAAATGTATGAAAACAAACCTCAAGTAAATTTCGCACATCCCACTTATCCTTCACCATGTTGTAATGCAAATCTCCATGACGAACCCTGTGTGGTTCACTATGGACCATAATCTTTTTAATTACAAATCCCATACCGCGAAATCCATCTTGATCTGGCCGATCTTTCCAAATTGTATCTTCATATATTTTATGAACACGGTCAATCAGGCTGATCTGAAATATAAATAATATTACAAACCATAAGATAAGATAGTATTACATAGTAATCAACTATTATTAGATAAATAAATTCATTCTAACTCACAGAAGATAGTACTTCAAAATATATTGTCCTTAGTTGTTCGAAAATCTTCAAATTGTAAATTAGAAATTACATCCTTATTAGTCCACGTATTTTCAGTCACACCATTGAAAATTACTTGACTACATATATGAAGACTGAAGGTGAAAGGAAATAACAGAAATAAATCAAAATGGAAAGAAAAAACAGAATGCAACAGAGCATCATTAACTGAATATGTGTTAGCAAAATTTTTCACTACTACAAATAGTAAAGTTAAAATCCAAGTTAATATTACTATTATATGAGATGCCAGTACAACAACTTCATTTGGATCACACAGTACATTATTATTCACTATACATCTTAAAAGTTCTTGCTCTTACATTACGCTCCATCGATTATCTCTTAACTAGAGGAGCTACCTCTTCTCATATTTAAGCAATACTATAACACTTACACTAAAGACAATAAGAACTAAACGTTTTCGCGAATCTATCCCTTCGCATACAGAAGACCGATCGGGTTATATCCGACCGATTTGGCAATACTGCTGCCACCGACAGTGCAGTGAAGTTGGTGTGAACTCTGAGTTACCACGCGTGGAAATGGCGTGTTCGTGATCGTGCAATGCCGCTCAAAATTGAACCGGTATTGGGAAGAATATGTCATGACCCTTTTCCATGCACATTTTTCGTATACTTGAATAGTAAAACAGTGCTGCAAGGAACATGGTTTAACTATTGGATTGACCACTGGGAAAGAGATCGTGACCAGGCAAACACAAAGTGCGCCTGTGCAGAAACATTCATCAACAAAACAGGCCAGTTCCCGGGTACCAGTGAAACTGTCGCAGGAGATGCTACGTGAGGTTCGGCGGATTGCAGTCCGAGAGAACCCACCAACGTTACATGGTCCAGAAGTTCAATGTGACACAGTCAACTATCAGCGATGTCATTCGTCGCCGTCTTGGTTTGGGGTGCATCCATAAGGGTCGGCTTCACAGCCTCTCCCCCTCCCCTGCCATATTGAGGAACGCAAAACCAACAGCCGCAAACTGTATGAATGACACCTGGCGAGGACAAAATAGCAGTAGGCGAACACACTGGATGACGCGTACGTTCATTTATCTAACACGGAATGGTGACATTCGGGCAATTACGTATCGTGACACCACCGGAAAGGGACGAACATAGTTCTACCGCCAGTGTCGCGAAAGTTTTGCATGGGGAATCATTATTGTAGCTGGATTAGAGTACCACGGGAAGTTGATCATCCGTAAGGTTGAAACAAACATCAAAGTGAATGCTGCGGACTTCCAGGAAGCCATCATGATCCCCATATTTAGGACAGACACCCCTCGTTTGAACGGATCCAGCACTAACCAGGTGCGGATCCACATGGACAAAGCGTCAAACCACACCGCCAGTTAATGCGTTCGGTTTTATCGGAACATGGAAAAAAAATGGAATTCGTGTTATTCCCTTCCAAGACATTCCTGTCAAAAGCCCTGATGCCAGTCCCATGGATTTTTGCGCATTTCTCAAACGATGTCAGCAACACTGCCGTCCCCGCACGCTCTCTGGTCTCTGGAAAGCCTGCCGTGAGGAATGGGATGGAATTCTCATGCTGGTGCTCCAACGCAGTTTGTTGCAGTGGAAAATTGCGATAGTCCACTATGCCGGTGGTTCAATAGAACACAACCGGTGGTGGCGGCATGGATTTTCCTAAGGTAGGTGCACATTACATATTGGTCGCATATAGCCTAATCAGCCTTCTATATTCATGTAAAATGAGAAGTTAAGGCAATATGTTCATGCGAACACCAGACCTAGGCAAGATAAAACTTGGAGGTCGTCTGGCTGTGTCAAAAAGTGTGTTGTGCAATGGCAGAGCGTGTCTCAGAATGTGCACTTTGGAGAACATTCCTTCGTTCGGAATCTGAGAACTAGTGTGTACAAGGTGAGTAAATCTTTTCTAAAGTGTGATTTTTATTAAAAAATTATGTTTATTCACTGATGTATAAAAATGTATTTTATGAATAAAAACGAATTAGGAAAACACCAGTGCATTTTCTAATTTCAGCTTTGTCCAAATTTATTCAACTGTCCACGATCCAATTTAAGTTCTGGTTGTTTTTTTGTGTATGAAAACATTTTCATAGACAATTTCTTTTTGTATCCTTCAGTTTTATGTAATATTTAGCCCAGTCAATAAACGTTTTGAATCGGAAATAGTTAGGGTAAGACTGAATTTTTCTCCATCGATAGACCACTACCAGATGTAATGACCTTCCGTCCTTTAGTCTGTAGTTTTCCACTCTAAGGGGTCAAAACAGAACTTGTTGGATTAATCCCACACGAGCCTTGGAAGCCGACACCCGCTACTGAATTTCTAATGGTACAACAGTATATTGCGAATAACAACTTATCGGTTTCATCTACTAAAGGACTTCCCCTCATTATGGTCAGGACCCACCCTTTTGTGTTAGTAGTACACTTACCCAAACACATACACTATGACATGAGTAACAGTTCATATGACCTTCAGGTTTATTTTCTATTTTCAGTATCTAGGAATCCACAGGAAAGATTTTACTTTAGTTTTATTATTATTATTATTAATAATAAGCCAATTGGCAACAGCAATGACAAATTAGGAATATAAACAACAAATTCCTCTGAAACAACAAACTACAACCGCTGATGGAAAGTGTAAAAGTGATTTAACATCTAGTTTCTTCAAAAGAACTCTTACAGCTTTAACAAAGAATAATAACATTTACTTCTCTGAATGGCCTGGTAACTATATCAATACATAACCACCCCCACACACACACTTTCGCCGAGGTATTGGTTTAACTTAGATATTTTGTACTTAAACCTTAAGTAATAAATGAACTTAATATTTCGGTATAGGAGTTGATAGTCGAACCTACCGTGAGGCAAATCGCGTAACGTATTTGGTTGTTCTTTTGCGGACAGCGCGACTTTTGTAACATCTCATAATGCTATCCTATGTTTGTTACGTAATTGTATGTTATCGATGTGCGGCTGTCTTCGTTGTATTATGGTTGATCAACAGCCTGTTGTCAAGTCAAATCTTCATATCAGGACGGGTTATACTTTCGGTGTATATGCTGACATTCATAGTTGGTATACATGCAACAGTGCATTATATTCGATATAGTCAGTGTCAGTGTGTCTTATACGAAACATACAAAAGGTAATTATGTCAAAGACCCGATATTCACGCATCTGCTCCAGGAGTATCTTGTTGTCTGGGGTACCAACAGATATCTACGACTTAGGCTATGAATCTGTTATAGTCAGTAACATATGTGGATTCAATTACCAATCATAGATCGTAAAACCATCTTAATAAATGATAGAAACAAGAGGTTATCTATATTCCTTTCATGTAAATAATCTCCTATAGTTAGGACCACTACTATATGTCTACTTGAACTTAGTTATTACATACACATAGCAGATTATGATGGCGCAAGTCGGTAGTGGGATTCGAATTTATGTGCCGATCGCTGACTGAGATCGCTGACCAAGTGTTCTACGAGGGAGTTGGCAGTACTGTGTCGCCCTCTATGATAAACACGTTTCGTGGGATGTCCAGATACTTTTGATCACATAGTTGATCAACATACAGTATATCATTACGAGAAAGGAAAAGTGGAAGGGAAATGTAAGGTTAAACTCTAGATACAAAAGAAAAGGATACATGTATTATATTGTTCCAGTAGCAAAGACAAATAAAATAAAGATGAAAGAACTATGATTCGATCTCTATGAGATCTTTCTCAAGTAGAAGCTATACAGCGTGTTGCAAAACAACACCGACAAAACCACCTTACGAGATTTTTGACAACAAAATAAGAACAAAAGTATGGATCAGTGGTTCTGAACCATTTTAAGGCCGTGAGCACCGGCCACATGTAATACTAAGTGTGCGAGCACCATGGTACACCATGGTACAGCAATCTAATAGACAGATAAATATTTTCTAAAGCTCACCACGTTAATGAGATCATTAAGATTGAATGTTACCCAGAATTGCAGTGATACCCAAAAAGAAGTCGCTTGCTATGATTTGCTCGACCCACTTCCATAACTTTGTAACAGAATCGCCATAACTTAATCAATGAATGTCCGCATAAGGGATTAGTTCTTAATATGGCGCCAATAAGGACATTTAGCAGACATTTGTTAAGCGGTTTTCCAACAAGAATCTGACTAATTTAACAATTACTTTGAAGTGCTCTGAAATTTAAAGAGCGTATTTCAAATGGCTAGATAGATTCTCAATGTGAATTAAATAATGATAGTGCATGAAAGAAGGAAAGTGCTTATCATTTGTCAGAAGAATGACGAATCCCTTGTTCGTAGTCATTAGTGATAGGAGACCACCCGTTGCAACATACACGAGCTTTTTTATATCGATATCATTGAATACTGGGAAGTTGGTAATACTAATGTAAATGTAAGGACCCATAGTTCTATTGTAGTGCGGTGAAAATGTTAGAAACAAATTATCTGCAATTCTGTACTTTAGTACTCTATTTCAGTACTTTACGTGACTACTTCTTCGATGACGTTCGTGCTCGCGAGAAAAAGAGCACCAGGTACAAAATGCCTGGTATAGACCATCGAGGGTGCACAAATGCTTCGTTTCGGCTCTATACGTTGCCGAAAGTGGGGGAAAATGAAGTATAGAACTTGATATTTCCAATACAGTTAATAGTACAATTGAAGGAGCATGATAACTTCAAAGACATTAAACCTGCTCTATCCAAAAATGCATGTTCCAGAACTGTGCAATGAGTGCGCAAGGGATTTCCCAAGGGAAGTAGGAAATTTCCAGAAATTATATGAGGTAAAGATGACTCGAAATAAGCATGAATAGGACTGCTTTCAGCAAGTAACAATAACTTCTTTGGGGCACGTCGATATCTCACACAGATTTTCTTTCCAGAACGATTTTCTAAAAACATGTTTGGTTGCATTGCAAATAGGAGTAAATTAAATAAATTTCAACAAACGGTTGCTGTACTTTTTTTATCAATAAAAAAAAAGAGACTGCCGTTGCCCGATTAGATTCCAGTGATTAAGTTTACCATATGTACTCATAAGGAAAGTCGTCTTATCCGTGTTTATTTCGACCACATTTACTCCAGAGAATATGTGGAAGTAACCATATTTCTTTTTGGAAATACCTTGCGCATCCATTGTACACCTTAGGAATACCAATTTTTTGAAGAAGAAAAAAAACAGGTTTGAAGTTTAAGGTACCACGCCACCAGTTCTACTGTTAATAGTATTGGAAATGTGACGCTCTTAATTTCATTCTCCCACACTTTCGGCAACCTATAGAACCTAAACGACGCATTTGCGCACCCTCGATGATCTATGCCTTTTTCGTGTCAGGAACCTCGTGAAGTAGATTTGTTGGTGTTATTTTACAACACCCTGTAGATTACAAAACTTGTACGAAAGACAAATGAGTGTAGTGATAGTGGTACCACGTAGCAAACGATGCATCAAATTTGAAACAATTACGTGTAACTTTCAGGATGGGATCGTGTAAGGTTATGGTTTGAAAATGCTGTGCAAACCGAGGACGAGGGAGAGAGGTTAGAGAAGATTCAAATACTTCACGAAGACTCATTTCTACAGGCGGTGTTTTCAGATATTTTGTCGTAGATAGTAGAATCTGTATTATAGCAACATAGAAAGATAGACTAAAATTAGTGCTGTGTGACTCGACAAGACTGAAGTATCTAATTTGTTCATGGCACAAAGGTGTCGACGGTTACTAATTCGAATTCTTAGAAGTCCACCTGTTTCACTTACATAAACTTCTACAGTGACAGGTGTTGTGTGAGATACATCAACTAAACGAAGTTTGGTGTGTTCCTATTGGGACTTTCTACTGGTTTCAATAACTACCCTGTACTCACTGATTTACGGAGCCTTTACAACAATGCATTCTGTGTCTGGCATGATTTCTCATTACTAGTAGTACACGCCGATTATTGACTACGCGGATATAATGCCACTTGAAGAAAAGTAACTTGATATCAGGTTGGCAATATTGTACATCCAATCACATCTAATTTGACTTGTCCGATATTTTATTTTAAAACAGCTTCATAAGCAAATATATATTTGAACTGTCATGTATCATGTTTGAGGAAGGAAGAAATAATAATTTGCTTATTTCTAAAACTGGCCTTAACATTCAATAACTTTAAACCTCCTGTTTCCTATTCATTTTTAACACATTTCCTTCAACGATCCAATCACGAACTTACACACTGTACAGTTGTCAGTTGTTCCAAGTTCCTGAAAGCTACGCGTTATACAGCAGTCAATTGTTCTCCAAGCTTGATGCGTCGTCCGCTACGTATCGCCACAGTCTCTTCAACTTTGTGTTTATTCTACACGTGCACGTCGTTTTCTCCTCTATACATAATTATGAGCCTACAGTGGCCTCGAAATATAGAAATGACCTGTGTTATATTAAAATTGTTGAAATACGATTAGAATTGTTGAACAGAAGTTAAAGTTTAATTCAGAAGGGGAGGTGTGTGTTATTAGGAAAGTGAAATTGAATGTTTAAGGCCAATTATTGGATGAAGAGATTATAGTTATCTTTTGGAAAGACAAACGATTAACATTTTTTATTATGACTATGGAATGATGGATGCACTGTCCGCGTTACTGAAATATGGAAATAATGTTTTAATTTAAAAGGACTGAAGTGTTATGATTTAATTTCATCAATGAAGTAATTAATGTTTACCTACGAAAAGCAATTAAATTTCTGAAAGCTTTTGAGTTCTAGTTGAACATGAATATATGGTTTGTATTTTGTTATTTCTGCTTTGGGAAGTCATTGTTTACAGCACAAGAAATAATGCTCCAGTTATGTGACAATGAAGGATTTGACATTTAAACCAATTTATGTTTGCTCTATTGAATATATGCAGAAATCGTAGTTTAAGATCTGTTGTTCTGGTCCAGATTAAGCACTATCGGCCAAAGAAACGAAATAAAGAACCTAATTAAACTAGATATTTTGCTAAGGTTTGCTTTATGAAATGAATCCTAACGGTAAAGGTAAGTATATCAACCCACACAGTCAGCTTCCTTAAGATTAAGGAAGCTATCACCTTCTGAGATACTGTGGTTATAGGCGCCATGGAACAAGAATGTTTAGACTGCACTGAACATTTACATACTCTCATTGAGGAGTTATTACACATTTTACTTTTGTTAAATCTTACACTTTCATGAACACTTTTACCCTCCGCAATTGATAATTGAATTCATATATGTTGCTCAAGGTGTCCAATTGATCTCTTTTGATAAACTATCATAATTACGACCAGGCATTAAATATAACTAAGCTAGGGAAAAACTTCTGAATTGCTATAATAATGGAAATTAGATTAAAAATTTAGTACTTCTGAAAAATTAAAATATACAATATCATTAATACTAAAACAAGTTAGTTTCAGTAAGTCTTAAAATTATTATCACTACACTGCTAATAAGGTACATTAACACACAAATAGATCAGGAAAAAAGTGTTGTTTTGGGAGCAAAAACTATGGTTTTATTAGGGGATTTTCTCAAGTTTTTTTTCGTTACTGTAACGTTCACAAACTTCTTGAACTCTAATCCGCTAGGTCGTAAAGGCGCAGTAATACGAACTCAAAATTCTAACCAAAAAGTCCCTAAAATATTACATTCCTTTGAATTTCACCTTACAAAAGCCTATCAGACTATCCTTCACTCCGCCTTTTGGATACAGATTTATATGCGCTTTATTTATCTACTTCAAGGCCATATGAACTGCAACTGTAAAATTATAGTGATAAAGCGTATATGAAACAACTAAAAAGTGAATAATTTGTGATCTGTATATGAACTATAAATGCAACACAAAAAGAACTGAAAACATAACAAATTTATTTATTTATCAATTAATCTGATGATTAATTGCAACAGAATAATTTGACAATGACTGAACTTTGTTTGTACTTCATGTGAACTGTTAAAATCCTGTTATAAACATCTTTTGGTATGTAAATGGATTGCACAACATATTGTAATTCACTCGTCGCAAGATGGTCAACACATACGCTATAGCTCACTCTCATTTCATCCTTTTGACTTATTTTGCTCACTTTGTAACCTCGTTATTTCATGTAAACATCGGTTACCGTAGGAGATGAAAATAACTTGACTAGATCGCCCACTCTCTTCTTTAACTGACGATCTTATACAACCTACGTATAAGACCAAGTAAACCCCACCTACTATGACCCTTTGAGCCAGAGATTTCTTCGCGTTTATAAACCCGTGCAAGGTCAAATATATTGAAGTTGCCTGAAATCTCTTCCAGAAGTGAAACTGATTAAGGTAAGAACTATTATTTTCTTAACATTGGCTTCAAATTCATGGTGGAATTCAGCTTACCAAATTCTCCTCCATATCGGGAAGATAGTGCTAAGTTTTAAATTCTACTGAGTTAAATAAATACTTAGGAAAATTCTCATTTGATGTAGTATTCTTTAGTCTGGCTGATGTTCTGATAAATTGTAAAATATATAAATCCAAGAAAACTTCCATTAAACAGCATCTTTATTACGTAAGCACAAATTAGCATCTTTGGGAAACGTATATTCTATGTGGTATTGAACAGTGAATTTATAGTATTCGACAAACATCTTACAACGGATCTTTGGTTTCCATTTCATATCCAAACAATTACGAAGGATCCAAGCAGCTTCTAAATGTTAAAGAGATCTAAACCCGGGACACACGTTTTGCGTGTCATATACTCAAACCTGACATTATGATAAAGAAAAGTAAAAGTTCTCGACCAATCAGAACAAAGATTCAATTTCGAGACTGTTTATAACTACCACAAAAATAAAAAAGCCTACGGCTTGTTAGCAACAGCAGTGTTGTTCAAACATCAAATTAAAATAAACATCAGTAAATTAGTAATACTCAAGATACTATCACTGCAGATAGAAAAATATCGAGTCCTCGGAACACGGTTATGGTTTCTAACTTAGAATTTTCATAGAAATTGTAGCTTAGATAAGCTGCATGAAAGTATGAAATTAATTGCACTCTCTTATATAAAAGCAATTATCTTTGAGAAACTTCCTTCTCTCTTGTAAATATATTAGTTGTAATAAATTCACTTTTCATAGAATTTTGTATTAGATACTCTTTGACAATAATTACAGGTAAAGGAAAACACTTGTCTATTGCGGGATACAAAGCGAGAGTCGAACTACAGTACGTTAGTCACGAATCTTTACGGACTGAACCTTTTGTAGCCAAATATCATTCGGTTCAATTGTTAAAACTTCTATCTCGTCTACCAGTATCTTATTCTCGATAATGCCCTGAATGATATACCAAGCGAACATTTATTCTAAAGAACTTTACCAGAGAAGGGTATTAGTCTTTCTATTATTGCTTTTAAACCGCTCTACCATCTCTCTCAACTCTGAAACAATGTTGTGATGTCAAATGAAATTGTTTTGTCTATGTGTGTATGTATTCCCATAAAGATAAACACAGAATATATAATCATCTTGCTTCCGTTCTTGCACTTTCATTTTTACTCAATGGAGTCCGCATATACACATTCGGTCTATATGCAAGCGCACAAAGACTTCAGTGGAAGCCCTCCCGTCCCGTTCCCCACCCTTTAATGAAAGAAAGCACTGCAGAGAAAGAATATCCCTAGCGCGAGCTATCGACTCGACGGAAAGGGATGTTATCAGCGGCTGCGCTGTATTTGAGTAAATTCCCCAGTATACAACTAGGGATTACACACTTATAAAAAGAAATCACTGTAAGTCTGGGACTGCAGGCTAACGGTGGCCTCTAATATAAATGTATTTTTATTTTTAGGGGCCGCCACTTAAACCTTATCAGTATGACTTCTAAAAACATATACTGAAGTCAACACTTTCATGGACCCTGTTCTGATTAAAAATAAAAATAATGAACCATTGATTACAGCTGCAAGACAAACCACCTCTTTCAAGCATGTCCTACAATTTATAAAAAAAACCTCCTGCTGTAGGAAAATGAAGGTTTGAAAAATACGTTCATACAAGCAAAAATTCAAGCACAATATTTCCTGACTTTTCCATATTTTAAAAGTTTTTCATAAAATGTCCTGTTTTTTCCAGGACTTTTTACTTGCAGGCTGAACTCCCTGACTTCCAGGTCAGTGGGAACCCCGTAATATCTTTTCTCTTCCAATTTTCCTTACCTTTTAAGTCGTAGCTTTTAAATGAATCACATAATACTTCCTCAACAAATTTTAGATCTTACCTTCTACAGAAACCAAGAATTACTGAATAATACTGACATACCTATGAATCTGTCAATAAATAATACTCAGGTCAATTCTCTCGAGGTTGGAGAAGATACATATTCTATAGTTGTCACGAGGAGCAACTTATAAAAGTATATATCCCTGTTTATGTACTTTGAACAGTCATTCTACTTCCATTTAGTTCTTTATAATATCATGATTCTTCTTATTAACAATTACTTGTAGCAAAATTGAAATTTTAAATCGATACCTGTCTTGATTTTATATTAGCAAAGATAATACATTTTACCAAATAATTTATAGTTGTTTTGGTATTGCTTCCTCCCATCTCACGGTAAAAACGATAGTCTGCAACCAGAAGTAGAGGACATCGTGTCTTCGTCGGCGGAAAATTGCTGTCATCTGCCTGCCGCTTTCTTCTACGCACAGTGTGATTGAAGTAAGACGTACCAATTGCTTCTTCCTCTTCGACGTCATCACCACCACTACTACTATGGTGATCATCACCTAGAAGAAAGGAAGAAAAAAAAGTCAAAATTCTGGAACATGCAACGTAATCAAAAATTAACTTTCATTATATGATTATGCTATAATGCCTAAGCAGCGACAAATCTAAAAACAGAAAAGAGGAAAAGGGAACAAAAGAAAAAATGTATCACTTACTACATAGATATTAATAATGGACGGACTTTGATATGCCAGTAAATTCGGAATGATGTATTGGATGTTTTCTTCTTTTCGTACAGACTGTAGTAAAAATAGGTAAGACCTTGAAAAACTGCATTGTGCCTGCACAACACGAATTAAAAGCTACGTCAACCTAGCAGCATCACTACTAATCTAAAACTGATCATGCAGGCACACAACAGAAACGAGGCAAACAAAGAGGTACTTTTTAAAATTCCGTTGTGTTAATAATGCTCAGATACAAGTATATACTTTCTATTTGGCACACATGGCTTACGATAAAAGCTTTGTAATGCTTCTACTAACAACGTTATTTAAATTTTTAGTACTTTTCTTATTTTGCAATTTCGTCTTATATTATTATTATTACACAAATACACATGGGTATCTCCGGACGGAAAAACTCTCAACCAGATCGATTAAGTTTTAGTAGATAGATGAAAAGACACCAACATAATGGACGTTAGGTCGTACAGAGGAGAGGAAAATGACACCGACCATCAATTAGTAATCACAAAGTAAGGGAACAGTTACGCATCGCGAACAGAGAAAACAAGGGATCAAAACAACTGAAATTCGAAGTTGAACGATTAAATAATCTGAACATAAAAGCAGATTACCAACTCGAACTCTCAAATAAGTTCGAAATCTTAGCCTGTTTGAGATCTAAAATTGTGTTATGTATTCATTTCGTTATATTGTGTATTTCTGTCTATTTGGTATTTTGCCTTTTCAAACTGAAACAGATGAAATTCTTGCTTGGGTATTTGGGAACCAAGTGTGAATGTGTGGTGTCATATGTCACCCTCGTCCTGCAATAGAAAACTAGAGCAAAAGGAGGGAAAAGGGAGGAGGGTGAAAGGAAGAAGCAAGTCGACAATAGGACAAAGGCAGTGACCGTTGAGTGCTCTAACAAGCGAGTCCCGTCGAATCTGTGTGTGTGTGTGAGCGGCATTATAGAAACAACCATAATTGTGTATATTTCTCTGTCTTTTATACATATTTTACATAATCAATATATTATTGTGTCTACCCCCATTTGTATCTTTCAATTAAGCACTCCAGCAGTTTCCGTTTACGGAACATTAATGATCCTCCGAGGGCCAGATCGAAGAACTCGAATCGGCGCCAAACTGTAGGCTGAAGTGCTTTCGTGTGGGGAAAGATAGTTCCGCCATTCGGGACTCAGTGCTTTTTCGTGATTCGTGTACAAGTTGAGGCGTGATTATCGTAATTCGTCCATGTTTATCATAATTCGTAGTATGCTTATCGTGATTTGCTCGTGCTTATCTTAATTCATGCGTGTTGCTTACAAGGGATGTATGCGAACAGTGACAGCTAGAAATTTATGAAAAGTGGTACCCTGACTGATTTTGGA
>JAGDQP010042872.1:0-16403 GCA_022664845.1 Lepisma saccharinum
GATGAAGAGATCAAATAAGATTTAAGAGCTCACTGCTCTCTCGCTGAAATTCACTGCGGTCGACTATTATGAAATAATATCACTGATAGACAACTGCAGAAACTTAACTAACACCAAGATTTTGTCCGCCACCGAAACAAAATATTAAGATAGGCGCAATGATGAACAAAAATTACTCGGGAAATTTCCCTGCTATACACAGAGGCTGTCGAAGGTGCTGCTAAATAAATAACTAAAGCACCATCTAAGTTAATCGCCTCCGAAAATAAAGATATCTTCGTCAAAGCGATAGTAAAATTAAAAGAACAAATTACGAAATTTGGTTCTAAGACTGATTTTCTGTACGCGAGACGTGTGAGCGGAAATCCAGGTGCAGTCGCCTCCTCGTGGTAAGTTCTCGGTTATTTTGCACCTCTTTATAAAGAAAATAACTAAAGAACAGCATGTTTATTGTACACTAAAACTAGTCTTATGGTTAATCTATGTCTTTGACTTTACTCATCATATTTGAAAATGTAAAAGTCACCCGCTCCTAAGAAGTACCACTGAGTGAGTTATGCGGTTTGTCTATTTTCCGTAATAGTGAAACTTGAAGCTTGTTGCGGCAGCATAAGGAGTTGTCCGATAAATCCATTTATTTGCGAAAAACCTCTGTCTTGGGAAGCAACTTTTGCACACTAGCCGTTATCGAATTTCGAAAGAAAGTTTTCATATGTCCATCCTATTGGACACCTTTTGTAAGTCGAAGCAACAGTATAAATACCTCTGTAAGCCGAAGTTATAGTCTGGAAAATCTTTGTTAGTCGACTTTTAGGGCAGTGGATGATCTGAGGTGACAACAACCTATTGACAATTTTTTTAGAAAATTGGTGCATTATTATTTTCGAGAAACACCTGTTAGAACGAGCCTGAGGCATCAGCTGCTCACGTCACTGCCAGTGCCGTCCCAGGAAGTGTCTCCTGCGTCGTGATTCGCACATAGTTAAGTGTTTCATATGATGCCGAAGTGAAAATACAAGACCCTAATTATAGAAGAGAAGCGTCAGTCAGTTCCGGCTCTCTATATTTCGACGTTTCGCATTATTCCTCTCGATAATTCGATCCTAAGCTAGTCCAAATTCGAGTTTGCCTTTTCCCTTTCTGATTCGAGCTATCAACGTTCCACTGTACTACATACAATTTACTAACCCTATAGTAACTACCCACAGCCTGAGTGCCACATGGTTGGTTATTGTTTCTTTTAGTTAATAATTTGGTGCCAACTTTAAAGATATGGAATTTTAAGATTTGCAAATATTATTATTATTTTACATTTTAGTGAGTTTCATTCCAGTAGTTTCTTTTTCTGTTTCAAAGACAATCTTTATTATTCAACTAATTGGAATTCTTGACAAGTCTCGCAGTTTTTATGTGAAGAGTGCAAATTAAAAAAAAATACCCTTAAATGGGGGTGCGATTATTATAATTGGTAGAATTATGCAAGTAAAACGGTAATTATTTTATAATTTTCTTAATTCATTTTACATTTTTATGTATACTTTTACCTCCATTGAAAGAGGTGTCAAAGTCAAAGTGTGTCCCCGTTGGAGAAATGCAAGCTGCATTAGCATAGTAGCAAACTTAGGCCATATGAATGCAAAGAAATATTTTGCCCTTGAATTATTAAGATAGTACAATATAGTGGAGCATTACAAGAAATTTCATACAACGACTTCATGATTTACATCGCCAACATGCCATTATTTTATTATCTCAACCAAGCTAAAAATTTGCAAAGGTATGGTGATACCATACAACGTTTGTTAGAATACAAGTTCAAAATCATCCATATTCCTTCAGGTAAGAATTTCATTAGTGATTTTCTCTTATGTACAGGGCTCGAAACAGTTTCTTCTGACCTAGACGCACAATAATACGAATACAATTTGATGCATAGGCCTAGGCCTATATGTTTTGGTCTTAAATTATAGTTACTGGTATAAAAAGTATAAGCTTACATTAGTGCGCGTGCTATCCCTTGAAGATAACAGTAATTGAAGGCAAGATAATTGAAGTTAAACAACGCTCTTATCTGTTCTGTAACTCGCCGGTTGACATCTGGGTATAAAAAGGATATAAACGGACAAAAATGTTTACTCAACGAAGTAAAATATATTTCAGATTCAAAGTAAATTCGAAACTTTGAACTTTATAAAGAATATATTTAAATCTATTTTTAATCCATCTAAGCACATAAAAATCAGAACTACTGGCAGGTAAAATTGGGGGAAATAACGTAAAAAAAATCTAGACGCCAGACTCGAATTTCTAGTCACCATAGTGACCTGGCACCCGGGATTTTTCAAGCCCTGCGTATGTATGAATCCTCTCTTTACGAATGCTTCGACAATGATCCTGATGAAATCGTTGAGATGATGCATTCGGGAAAGTTTGTCCTTTTTGGTCAATATCTTTGATATATAATGACGTCAGAATGTACTAAAATGATCCTGTAATATCCTAATTTATAAAAACGTTGAAGAAAATTAAACTTCTCATCGTTATTAATTAAATAATGGTCTCCTCTATTTGAAAACCAAAGAGAAGAAAACATGTTTTAAAATCTATCTACCAGAAGTCTTACGAAGGCTTATAACGGAATATTACCACACATCATCGAAATTTGGAGGACACTAAGGTGTCTACAAAACTAATAGTAAAATTTCAAAATATTTCACATGGGAGGGGATATTTCCTGCAATCAAGACATTTGTATGTTTGTGTGATGCGTGTCGAAAGGTGAAATTTGATCATATTGGGAAACAAGAAGGGTTTAGTAAAAAGATCAATGTGCATTGGACCTGAACCTCACCGGCTCATTAGCTTGAACAGGGGAATTCAAGCTTTTGATGTTCTATGTGGACAGTGTTTCTCGTTTCCTACATTTAATCCCAATGAGAATAGACAATTTGAAAACCATCGTAAAAGCGTTGCATAGGTTGTTCTGCCGATTTGGTCATATTCAAGTTTTATCGGCGAATCGAGCCAGCTATTTTATATCGAGCACTTTCTATAATTTCTTGTTTGTATGGAGTATCAAAATCAATGAATTTTGTTCATTAATGATTTGCAGAATTCGATCAACAGCGCTTTACACTGTGGGCTCAAGGAGTTCCCGTTTCGTCTCTGTATGGGAAGGTACCCTATTGAATCATTTATTAATAAAGTGGGAGATCACTGATAATGATCTAACCGAAAACACAGAAGTAAGGGAATTCATTAGCATGGAACGTGCATCGAAGATTCGACGCGAAGTTTATTATAGGAAGCCTGCTCCTGTTAGATTTCAAGTGGGAGATCTAGTTCTAATGACGTCGCAAGTTTGTTCTTCTTATAAAGATCAAATTGCCAGAACGCTATCTGATCGTAGTTGTTCATGTTTTCTCCTGTTTCTGTCTTTTTCATCGTATCACATCAATCATTCATTAAATACTAACAATATCAATCATATCATTCATTAATGCACACATATTTGTTATGCAGGGGCATGGGTGTATATTTTAATGGCTAAAGGGCGAATCGTGACGGGCCGAAGTCCAAAGTTAGTAGACTGGCCCATATAAAAATAAAGTTTACCAGTTTTTTTACATATTTGTTTCCTTACCGCTTTTGTTTAGTTTCTTCCTTTGCTTACATTCTCCTGAGGCATTTCTAATGTGAATGGATATACATTAAAGAAACTTAAATTCCCCGACTTAGGAAATTAATTATTTTGATATTTGGAATTAGTCATGAGATTGACAGTATTTTGTCTTGAGTCCCTGATTTGTCCATTTTGCGATATTAAAAGTCAATATGAGGTGCTAATTAGTTAGCAACATATTTTTTGTTTGAATGGTAAGGTTATGTTTTGCGAATGTTTTTTTTATTATTATTACTATTTAGAATATAATTCTGTAATTTATATTCCGCTGCGGTTGGTACCTGGTAATGTTACATGACTGCTAAGAATGATGAAAAGTATAATGTTTCCTTTTCTCAATTGTTTTATGTGGATGTCACCATCAGCGAGCGTATCATGCGAGGTTAATTTGAATTCTTTTGGTGACGTATCATCTGTTCTTGGCCCTGATTGTCTGGTCTTTATGAGCCACCTTAGTGGTGGAATTTTGAATCTTCTTGGAACTGTATAAGCAAGGATATTTTAGTAAATTTGCTTATTATTACTGAGATTTTTATATATATCGAGTGTTTTTGTGATAAAACAAAGCGATGCGTGGTAAGTACTTATCTGTATTGAAACTATCACCGAAAAATTGGAATAGGGAGCTTTTTCTGGCACGGTTCTTGTGTAATTCTGAAATTGCTTGCACGTGGTCTCCATTTGTGTCTAGCTTGTGTGAGATATGCTTGGAAGCCTCAGTCAGACTTCCCACACATCCTTTTGGATTATATAATTTGAATTCACAATTTCCTGTGTAAAATAAGGTATAGTATTTTCTGTGTGTGTGAGGAAGAACATATATATTGCGCTTTATGAGGTATTTGTTTATCTTGAGTGTCCTGAACGTGGATTATCTTCACTGGACATGCGACTACTTGTGAATCGATTGTGACACTCATAGCTTGGTTCCGCGTCTTTACTTCCTCCTCGTAAGCTTGACGTAGCAATGTACATATCTGGGTAAATGTCTAATCCAGTTTAATTAAAACTTTGATGTTCACTTGCTGCTCTTGAAGAGTCATCTTAACACTCCAACAGACTGACTTAACAGTAGTACTCTCAAACACGCATTGGACTGTCTTAACCTTGATAACTACACTAAATGTCTTCTGTACTAGTCTACTAGTCATAACACATCAGTTAATCCATCTAGGCAGCCGCAGCGCAATAGTTCCACATACAACAACGTGGCATTCAATGTTCGATTTATTTCAGACTGTACTAGTGTATCAGACACCTATTATGTTTATAATAAAATTGTTAGTTTCTTCTTCCATCTTTTCAATATGTAGCATAGCAACCAGTGCTTTATAGTTTTTCTCATCGGCTTTTTAAGCATATCACTAGTACGCTCGCACTCCTCCTCAGATGAAGGGTGCTGATCGTAAATGTTTTCTTGTTAATGGTTTTGATATTAACTGAAATTTTTTTGAATACCGTCGCCTTCTATTACGTAGAGGAGTGGGTGGGCGCAGGAAATCTCAAACTTTTTAGAAAGTTTACAATTACACTTACTAAGGACCAGGATGAGAAGAAACTGGAACTGTAGGTATAGGTCATTAGTGTCTATGGACACTTTTTATTCCGATCGTTGAAGAGTAAAATTGCGGATTTGGATGGAAGAACGGTTTAACAGTAAGAAAGCAGTTGTGAGAAAAGCGAATTTGAAGGCTTGACATGTAATTTTACCATATTTCCTTTTTCCTGCATATATTCTGAAGTGGTATAGAATTTTGGTGCTAATATTGTTAGGAAGGCATTGCATGAGTCACATGGAAGAGATATTAATCCCTAATGTCAATGTATCAAAATGATTAATCGTATGTGCTAAGCCGTTTTTCCATAAAAGGAATATCGGCTGTATTTCCGTTCAAGTCCGGAGATATAATTTACCATCTTCGTATGTGGGATTAAGATTGACTTAGAAAATTGTAATAAATGAATAACAAGTTGTTGTTCGTTTTATTTACGAAAATGATATCCCGATCAGATGAAAATACAATATAAAAACCTATACCGAGCCCCCGTGTCCAGGCTGTAACATCGCAGACTTTGATTCAGCAATCAGAAGTAGTTCGATCCCCACTACCGGTCATCCTGCCTGAGATGTATTCCGAGGATTTTACGATCACACGAGGTGAATACCGGTATAGTACTTTTCTGTCCAACTTATTCACACATCCTTTCCCTACCCTATCCCGGTCTGAGCCACAGATGGCTAAAGGCCATAAATTGAAATTCAAAACAATCTATGAGTATTGATGGAAACGTTATGCAATATGAGCATACACTCATTACGTAGGTCTACGCCACATTAACAAAAAGAAAAAGAATTAATCTGAAACTAAATTAATATACTTCTTCTTCTTTTTATATTGGTCATCAACCAAATGTTCAGGGATGCCCTCACTTTAACAAAAATAAACTGAAATAAAGTGAAAGTGAATAGCACCATCAAGCAAATGTTAAGAACCACTATCACTGTTCTTTTCCTCCATTTCAGAATACTGTTTTTTCTTGAATCATTCATTGTTTAATGCATCATATAAATATCAAGAAATGAAACTTGAATACTTGAACGTATACTACCATAATGAACTTCCTAGTCCAGACAGATAAGATACACACCAACTGAACACGACTGGTATAACACAGGAACATTTGATTTGGCACCACATAATAACATTGGATCATTATCAGTTCTACGGAAAAGTAGCTTCTTTCAACCTCCTGCACTCAATTGTTATTTGTTTGCATTTCATTTATTCCTATACCTGGCGCTCTAATACATTTAATTAGGTGATCATTCGTCCCCGATTTTAGGGGACAGACAGTCCTCGAAATAACGCTTTTGTCCCCGGCTGATCTTGTCCCCGATTTACAAATAATGTAAAATAACAATAAGAGTGCCTCAACTAGCAAAATATTAATAATAATATTGGCCCTGTGGAGAGATTGTTTTCACCGATGAACTAAGTATGGATAAAGGAAAAGTCGCTAATGAGTTGAGTCCCTTCAGGCAATGTAAATTTTGAAAACAAATCGTAATGTGTCATGGAAAATTTTAAACAACTTGAAATGAACACTGAGTTACTGAAGAAGATCCATTCCAGCGGATATATCATGAGATGAACCCATGATCATTACAAAAATTAAGGAATTAAAAAGGTACCTATTATTTGTGCGTAATTTGCTTGTAAAATGTGAACTGATACATTTTTGCCAGTTGTTGAAAATTTCACCAGCATATTATATACGGAGTGTATCTTAATATGTGAGCAAAACATCACGGACGAATTCCTGACACTAAACTAAGAAAAAGTTCCTTTTATAGGAGTTTCAACATATATGACGCCATATTTAGACAAATAATGATGTAATCGTTGTCGGCTTAGCAAATCACAGTCGAAGTAGTCTCCGATGCATCAATTAGAGCAATGTTTATGATTGATGGAGTGCCGTATAGACAGGTTTCGCAACGTGAGAATTTTATTGTGAAGGATTAAAATGGTTTAATAAAGCAAGCATGGAAATCTCCGCTCCCTAAGCTGCATTTGACAATCATAATTATAGCTTAAATAGGTGTTTTGGGTACACTTCGATTGTGATTATCCCTTTAAGCTAATATGCTACGATACAGAAAAACGAATTAACCTGGATTGAGCCGTTCTTCCACCCAACTCCTCAGTTTGAATTTTCAGAATGATGCCAATGACTGAAGTTTATCTTGAGAATTGACAGATGTTTGCCAGCAGACTTTCCTGTGAGCTTTCAGACGCTTTCTTGCCGTATTCTGGACAATAATTTTACATTCACGTCACTTGGCGCAATTCTTGTATTCCACTTTAATTGGAATGAATTCCAGTTTCTTGTACACATTGTGAGGAGATGGACCTCCGAGATTCATTATGGTGGGGAAATCTCAATATGTGACTATCGTCAAGGTGTCTGTTGAGGAAGAACGGGATAAAGATAAACGCTTCAGCGCAATTGCTCTCTTTTTGGAACTTACTGAAGCCAAGGCAAAAATTATACCTTCCGTGTTTAAAGCAAACAGAACAGGTGCAGTTTCAGCATTTATTATTATTATTTTAGCGTTGTATATAAAGCGTTCTTCATCTTTTAACACCCCCTACCTCTTTATTATTGGTTATGAAGTCAAGGCATTTGCATTCCACCACTGATGATTTTTTTTCTTTTTAGTTGAGGAATCTTCTGCGATCATGTAGATTATAAAGAACATGTGTTATTACCTTTCTTACAAGAGTACCTTGTGTGTTGTAAATGTTCAAAATAACACAGAAAAGGACCTCGTACAAAACCTATGGAAAAGACCTTTCTGTCAAATTCTTTGCGACTTTGGATTTCAATATGGTTCATTGCCTGAAAACAAAAAAGTCTCAATGAGCAGAAATCTTGAAAACTGAATTCAAAGTTTCTATAAAACTTAACAAGTGTAGAATTAACTAAAGCTGCTTGTAATGTTTGTTGTAAAATAAGTGTTCATTTTTTTTTAACTCTTGTACCTCTAAAGCTGGATCAAGAATTTTAGGAACATGCGCACATATTCACCAATCATCTGGAAATTAAGATATGCTCAACACCAATAAGATATAAAGTATTCCTTAATTCACGAGACAGTCCATCTGAAATTGTCCAGCATGGTTGCTTGACATCTTTCATTCATATCCTTTACATGTGAATAGCTGGAAACAGGTATTCTTTTACTATTATCCCCACCTGTTAATTAAGGATGGCATTTTGTAGTGAGGCAAATACGAAAATTTGCGTCTACTGTTGTAGGAAGTGTAACTTCTAGCGCCTTATTTGAAACAATCAATGAAACGAATTCATGATTAGGAAACAGATTATTTATTATAATTAAAGACATTTGAATTTATAAAAGGAACAATTTTCAAAATTATGTAGAAACTAAACTGAAAACATAATCTGTTAAAGAGAACACAAAACCATTTCTAAGGATGGAATGAAAAAAAATGTTATCTTCTCCACATGTTAGAAGTAGGGCACAAAGAATATTTCTTTATAACGTAGGACACTCTTTGCAATCAAAATTCTACTCAAATTCATTCACATTAACGTTATTTTGCTTGACTGATTCCATTCTGTAGCAGACTTAATAATTAAATAAATGCAATGTCTTATTTTCGGCTAATATTGACCCTTGTTTTGCTGATGGATAGCACATCCTTTTGCATCGTCTTCATTAATACTACTTCCAGTAGTAGTAATAGCAGCAGCAGCAGCAGAAGAAGAAGATGATGATGAGGAAGAACTAGTAGAACAAGAAGAAACAGTAGAAATAATAGAAGTTGTATTTGTAGTACTGTTACTTAAAAGCATTTGCACTCGTAGTACAAGAAAAAAGCGTAGAAATAATAGAAGTCAATAGGAAAGAGAAATAACATTAGAAGCACTCTAGATGCTCAGATGTTAATGACTACCTATTTATTACCTGTAGTTTATGATTATGAAGAGACGATTAGAAAACACTGCTCACAGAAATAGTCTTAGATCAGTGCATACATCACCACTCAAACAAACATTTAACTCAACCGATTATTATGGTAAAATATCCATATTTATTTTTCGTTGTGTTCATGTTACAATGGGATAATCTGAACCATAAGAATCATTCATTGTGCGTCTAAAGTCCTACAAGTTGTTCTGCGTTTGCGATGAATATTTCCTGTTTTATTCCTGGTTTTGATACTTTGGTCCTATTGAAAGAAAGCTAGCGAGCACCCTATAAATAATTCCTTCACTAAACGACAGTAAGATGAATTATTTGTTAATTCCTGTAGACGTCAAAGAAAGAGATCCAAACATTTTCATTTATTCATCACGATCGCGGATGATTAACCAGTCAACCACTCTAGCAAGACTGTATTAGTGTGGTAAGCAGTCTGCAGTCATTTGTCTTATGTGCGATCTGATAACTCTTAAACGCTGCTACAGGGTAATTTTCCTTCATGAAAACGTTTTTGAACTCTTTGTTTATAGCACAGAATCAAAGGTTGTTCAACATGTTATCACAGAAACATCCATTACCAGTTGGTCAAAAAACTGCTACTTGCTCTTCTTGCTTACACTGTCAATACCATAGATCTAATGCATCCAGTGTCCATGCTTGTTATCTTCCTTGCTGGAAAATGTTCATTGTGTTTGGAAGAGATTTGGCACTTATCTTTTTAGTGTGTCCTATTACTCTGCACTCCTTATATTGTTTTCTCGTATATTAAGAATTGTAATACGCTTCATTTCTTTTTTCTTTTTGTGATGTTAGTTCTTGTTTACCTGGTAAGTGCGATATTCACTTTTATCTTGGTCATTAACTACTAGTAAAGCAGTAGTTGTAGAGTAGGTAGTAGTAATAGCAGTAGCAGGGAATCCAGTAGTTGTAGAGCAGGGAAAGAAGAAGAAACAGTAGAAGTAGTAGCAGCAGCAGGAAAATAGTTGTAGTAGTAGAAAAAGAGGAAGAAATGAGCCTACTATTCCTGTTAACTAACTAGCAATAGTAGGCTCAATAGAATCAAAAGAGAAAGAAAAAGTAATAAGAGATTGTACCTCTGGAAGAGAACAGTAGAAGATGTAGAAGAATAAGAAGAAGGAATAGGAGAAATTTGAAGAAGTATTAGAAGAAGTGATAGTAATAGGCTTGCTACTTATATTTTTTAAACCTACATATTTGAAGATGGAAAATAAAATATATCCACCAATCAGAATCAGTCTTCATCTGTAGTGTTTGAAAGATAATTCGTAATAATCTCCTGCTGTCTTGCATTCCATGATTACCAAAAATTAAATTTGATCACTAAAAAAGATATGTGTGCTCGAAGAAAAATTCCTTCAATCCTACTGATGAACGACTGTAGGCCAGAGCTTTCAACAGAATTTAGCACAATCACTAGTTCTACACCTGGATGTATTCTAGTAGCCAACACGTTGACCCAATGCATCTGCCTGTCTATGAGTTCCTCACTCCTGGCACTCTTCGAGCATCTCGATGGATAACATATGCACCGAAACAGAACAATAACCAGTACATGAAGTTGATCTGAAATGATTGGGGGAAAATGCATGATTAGACTTTGATAATTTCTTCCCCTAAAAAAGAAACTGTTTAATTAAATTTATATTTTATGAAGTGTACAAATATGTATGGACTAACACTATAAGAAGTATTAGAGAGAACGTGGCGATAGCTCTTCCGGGGAAGGAGATGGTGTAAGTAGTACCCATGGTCTTATTCTAGGCAACATGGTTTCTGAGTTAGAGTAGTTGTTCACATCATTTGAATATGGCGGCCATTTTGGTCGAAAATTGGTCAAATGCCTTTCTTGCCTTTTTCTGTTTCAAAAGTGATTTAAGTTGAGAGAAATATTTTAAAAACTTATTCAAACTTCAAAATTGGTAGTACATTACTTGCGTTGTACCAAAAATGGTGTAAAAGGGGTCGGGCTGAAAAATGAAGGTTTATAAAGTAGGTCATCTATATGGTATCAAATGAAAGAAGTTTTCCGGTTAAATATAAAATTGAATTATTTTCTTCAGAAAAGAATTTTAGAAATTGCAAGTTTAAAGCAACGTATACACAAAAATGCTTAAATCCAAAATGGGGAATCATTTTTGGTGGAAAATTGTTCATAAAAATTTTGGGAAGAATATTTGTTTTTAAATTTTAAGTAAGGTTTATATCTTTGAAAATCTTGATTTGTTTCACTGTTTAGGAGAATATATATATCTACATGTATGTAACGAATGTGTATAAGAGAATATATATAACTAATATGTCTACGGCGTCTGCATGTAAAAAATCATAGTGTTGAACACCCCCTTTTCTGCTACGGGGGTTCAAACGTGGTCATACTTTGAAAAACGCCGGATTTCGGGCTTAAATATTTCAAATGGTATCTCATGATAAAATCTGAAATTTGGTCTCAAAGAAGCCTTATATTTTTCCAACTCACAGTAGAAATTGCTACATTTGTTTCGAAGTGGTTTGGTCAGAATGCAAGCGGGATTTTCTCCGTCATACCATGCAGATGCGAATGTGGTATCTTCACTAATGGTAGAGGCAACACCGTCCCCATTATTTCTACTGAACCAACACTGTCTCATCCTTAGCAGCTACTAGCTAGATATAGATTATATATCAAAGAAATTGACCATGGAGTAGCACATCGTACAATTATCCTTAATGTGAATGATTTGTTAAGACGTGAAATTAACTAAACTGTACGAATGTTAGAATCAGAGAAAGAAAAGACACGTATAAAATATGGTGGCCCACTTGATCCAGAGCTGGTGTTTTACGAAAATATTCCTGTAACCTTTAGATACACACACAGACTGGTTCAAAACACAGAGGTGGCTGCTATGTCTCAGTAATACTGCGGTCACTTCTGGTGCATGGGATTCTCGGTTCGATCCTGGCTCGCGTAATGTGGGCTTTGTGGTGGACAAACGACCTGGGTTGCCCTTTGTAACATATGGAATGGAAGAAACTCACCGCATTAGAACTGAAAACAATAACTTGCAGAGGATATGAGTCAAACCCTCTGCAATGACATAGCATAAATTTTATATCACCATGACTCCTAGTTTAAACTTATGGTATGAGACTTTGTTATTATCTCTTGGGCTGTTTTGTGATTGCAACATTATTTTTCTTCATATTGTTGAACGAGATTTATATAAGTATTTTGTATGTATATGCAGATTTATATAACTACGCTACTTGAAACGAGCAATTTTAACTTCCATGACCTACATTTACTGACCAAACCACTTGCAATTTTTACTGTGATTTGAGTAGATAAAAGGCATGATTGACAACAAATTTCAGATTTTTTTTTCATGGAAACTCATTTGAGAAATTCAAACCCGAAAGCCGGCATTTTTCTTCGGAGGTCCATTTTTGGTCCCCGTATCAAAAAGGGTTGTGATTAAACGCCATGACTTTTTGCATTCTGACACCCTGCTGGTAGGTCTAAACATTACATAAAAATACAGTCTTGTATTCAACTCCTTCACACGTAAAAATAAATAGTTTCAAAATGCAATTTTATACGATACGTTACTAATTTTTTAGCCTATTTTTTAGAATAAAGGAATCCATTTTGAGAAAAAGTGTTTAATGATTTTTAATCTATTCTTCAGAATATACAGAATGGTTTTTGTTTCATCTTTGTAGCTTTTCTGGATTTTGAGAAATTCAGGTTTCCGCACATAGCTGTACGAGGAAAAAACGTCACCCTTCATGTTGGAAACATTGCTGCCCGGGAAAGCTAAGCGCAGAACATTTTTTTGAAAAGTGGTTCTCATATCCTCAGGTATGAAATATAAATATATATATATATATATATATGTATTTTTTTTTCAAAATAGTAGTGCAATATTTTTATGATTTGTCATGGAATGACCTTAGAGGCTTGTGAAAGGACTTGATTCCGTTGGACATTCAAGGCGTGGGAGTCTTCTTGGGTTCGTCTTTCCTTGCTTTGGTAGCTAGGGTCTTAGGGTCTGGCTTCAGATATTTTTTTTTAATTCTTCTATAGCCATTCTGTTGTAAGGTAGCTTGTACATGTCATAACTCAGAATACTGGATATCACCGTCTTTAATTGCTATTTCTCTAGGAACCTATACATATACTACGGGGGGACGTTGAGGTTTGTAGTGAAAACTATTCCTGTTAAGGTCTGTATGTGTTTGCTTTCTGTGTACTGTCTTTTTCTGTACCATGGAAGGTAATCGTCTTTTTCTGTACCATGCTGAGTTTTATATTATGAAAAACCTCTAATTATGAAAAGTCTCTAATTATTATATTGAATATTTCAAGTATATTTAGCACTGTGTTGGTCACAATTGAAGCGTACAGGGAAGGGGAAGGTGCACTATAAAAATGAGTTTGCACTCGTAACAAGTACTACGTAATGACAGCTAACCGCTCGGAAGGTTTCAATCCAAAAGCTCAAAAAATCATGAAGTTATGGTAGATTTAAAAATGTGAAATACATCGAAGTAAATTGGAGAGTTGGACTTTAACATGACCTTTACGAGAAATCATCTTTCATGTACATTCTCCCTTCTTTCTCTTCACGCTTCAATTCTATAAAATACCATTGGCGAAAAATGGGTGTTTTAAGGGTAGAATTTGACCCCAATATGCTGAACATAACACGTATTGGTAGTTGCTTATTAGTGTGTCGAAATCAAAGTGCATCGAAAAATTTCTCTTTTACAGTGTTCGGGTTTTTTTTTTTTTTTACTTAATGTTTATTCCAAAATCACGAATTGGTTGCAAGTAAGAGATTCTGTTTTGAGACTTTTAAAATAAAATTTAATTAGTTATATTCTTAACAAATATGTTGTTCTAATACGATCGGTATTAAATTCATTTAGAAAGTCAACAAATGACTAAATTTCTTGAAAGAAAAATATCACAAATTTTCCAACTGAGAGTCGCTGAGGATCTGTAGAGCATTTTAAAAAGTTTAGAATTGTCCTTTCTAAGGGCAAATACATTTTGGGGAAATCAATTAGAAATCTATCAGAATAAGATATTCAATATAGTTATATTTTTAAAATGTTTGAAATGCCATGACATATGCGATATGGTATGATTGATATATGTTTAGGCCATATGAAGAAATAAAATGACATATTTTTAAATATATGTTAAATTTATGTTGGAGGGAGTAAAACACAATATGAAACAGTAATATTTAGTATTACAAACATATTAATTTTTGAAATTACAGAATTGAAAAAGAACCATACTTACAACCTAAAATCCAGAGCTTCTATTTGGTTTCTATATGAATAAAAACAATAGATTTTAACAGAGGCATAACGACAGGTCCTTCATTGTTACATTATTGATTGCTCAACTCGAGTCCTTCGTAACAAGTATTTCCTCCAATTAGTCTAAAATCCCTATTTTTTAAAAAATTAGTATTTATTTTCTTAGTAACTTGTAGCAGCTTCTTTCTAATCTTTATCATTACCCGATTCAATACTAATTTCAATTGCGTCCTGAAACATCCAATTTTTCCGTATGCAGTGTATTAACCAGTTTGATTTCCTTTTCGTTCACTTTTTCTCGTCTACTATAATCAATATCGTAATGGGACAGCAAGTAGGTCAATAAGTGAGTGTGACATAAACACAAGAAAGTGTTTATGTCAACACTAACAGAAGACAACAACAAACCTCTGGCGGTGGAATAAAGAAACATTAGGTCACACCTCCAGAGGAAGAAGAAGAAGGCCTTATAAAAAGGACCGATAAACAGAATCGACATCACAATCAAGTGGTCACTTCTCCCTTCTAAATCCTGAGACCCGGTACGGGGTCTACACCTAGCAGTAAACTACCCTAATACCTGAGACCTGGTACGGGGTCTATCAAGGATAGGACACATTAGGAGAAGAGACTTACTTAGTAAAATAGCGACAAAAGAACACAAGTTCGAGACAACTAGTCATACTTATAATTCGGACTTGTGGATACTAATATTGTATATTACTTATAGTGGAACTTGTATTATATTACTTATTGTGGAAACTTTATATCTATATTGGAAACTTTGTAATAAAAGGTGTCGGCTAAACACGAACCTAGTATCATTTATTCGCATTGAGTGCAACACGATCCTGCTCTACCTGCTATATTATATGACCCAATACAAGGATCATAACGTGGTGTCGGTGCCGAACTCAGTGCGGATAGAAAAAAAAACAGTGTTAGTGAGAAAGTGGAAAGAACAAAGGAATCGCCAAGTTACATTTCATTTTTTTTATCATACCCTCCTCAACATCTACACCAGGAGGATATCTACACCAAGGAACGGATTTGATAACAAATACAAGGTATGTTTTAGTATTCTATTCATGATTTCAATTGTCTTTTTTAGTAAACTAAAGCAGAGTAAAAAATCACCCACCCTATAATTGGAAAAATAAATGCCAGTGACTCGTTCGGGAGCAAGAAGCAATAAATTAAATTCAAATTCAGACTCCGAATCAGATTTAGAAGACAATATGGCTACAAAACCATCTTTCAATTTACCGCACTTAACGAAATTCACAGGCCAAATAACTGAAGACCCAGATAGATTTTTCATGATCTTTGAACATTTAGCAATCTTACAAAACTGGGACGATGACAAAAAGAAGTACATTTTGCCAATGTACCTGTCTGAAATAGCGTTAGATTTGGTGTTTCAATTGCAAACTCTAAACCAATTCACTGAATTGAGCTACGAGGAATTAAAGGAGAAATTATCTAACCTTTGTAGACCTCGCTTGCCAGCTTATAAAGCTGAAATCGAAATACACCATGTTCAGCAATATCCTAACGAAAATATCGATACATATTTCCTGAGGAAGCTACGAGCTATCCGACACAACCTGCCGAAATGTTCAGAGGAAGCTAAAGTGCACTATTTGTCTTTAGGCCTCCAAAAACAATTTCTTAAAAGTATAGCCTTAGAAACTCACAAAACGGTAGCAAGTCTACAAAAAAGGCTACAAGCTTTAGAAACATCGCAAGACTTATTGAAAAAAAGGGAATATGTAGAAAGAATGCAAGCTATAGAAAATCCTATATATCAAAAGGAATACAGACAACAAAATATACAAGTACCAAATTTCCAGACCCAAAATGTGAATCCCT
>JAGDQP010042873.1:0-16403 GCA_022664845.1 Lepisma saccharinum
CTAGTTTCTGCTAATGTACCATCGGTACGAGAACCATCTGGCTGTAGCCGCTCCGACGGTAAGAGACCTGATGGAATGACACTAGTTCCATGGAAAAGAGGAAGACCTCTATTATGGGATTTCACCTGCGCTGATACATTCGCCATTTCAAATGTTACTTATTCTTCCTTGAAAGCGGGTGGTGCTGCTATTCGTAGAGAGGCCGATAAAAATCGAAAATATTCCAATCTACTTGCACAGTATATTTTTGTTGCGATCGCAATTGAGTCAAGTGGTACTTGGGGCACGGCAGGCCTTAATTTTATTAAATAAGTTGGTCGGCGAATACAGATCGTTTCAGGTGATGCTCGCTCGACCACCTTCCTAATCCAGCGCCTCAGTATCGCAATTCAGCGAGGGAATGTATCTTCTATTCTTGGTACGTTGCCTCCTGGGAAGGCATTAGACGAGATTTTCCTGCTTTAAAGATGTTTTTTTTTTTTAGATTTTGTTTCAATACAATTCTAGGTAATGTTGAAACCCAAATAATTAGTTCTTGAATTGAAGACCACAGGAAAAGAATTGTAAAAACTTGATACATTGAGTGTTTATTATAAGCTTATTGTTGTACATAGTAAAAGCATATATAAATGTCTCTGTTTGGAAAGAAATAATTATAAGATGCTAAAATTTTGTATTTAAAAAATATATTTTGAATTAGTTTCAAGCAAAGAATTACTAAATGAAAATTTGTATATTACTATTGAGTTGATCCTTTATAATGCGGCCCTCGCTCTCTTCCTGATTAGTCAATTTGTCGAGCTGCCAAAAAAGGTTGGAGACCCCCTGGAGTAGACTATAACGTTTTTCCGAATGATGATTGAATTAGCTGTTTGGGAAGATTGCTCGTTAGTATTCACAGTGCAATGTAAATATTATACTTGTTAATAATTGCTCTGGGATAAATAGCTACTACTGAACTATGATATATGGAGCAAACGCAAGTTTGCTGTAAGATTAGAAATTATATTTTACAGCTGTAAGTAATGCTTTTGTTACAGTACTACACAAATCTGCTTTATGTGATAAATAGAGCAAAAAATACAGAAGAGGTATAAAATGAGTGGAGACAATACACGATCAGGAAAGTCGAAACAATATATTGCATTATACTAAAATAATAACTTCAATGGGGCAGCAGAGGCGGGGGGAGGCAATATTTCTCCACTCACCACGTCCACCCTCTTAGTATAGAATTATTGAGGAAGAACACAAACTCTACAGAATTAGCCATTTTCCCCAGGAAACCGGCCGAGAACCTGTTTCATTCAAGCGGTACACACATAGTTATTCAGACATTCGCTTCTCCAACTTCCCAACCCTTCCACTGCCAGGCCTAGAGTGGGGCGTGGCTTACCCTCATCAAACCTTTTAGAGGCGGACTAGAATAGCTATATAAAAATACTATTTTTTTATTGGTGTATCGGATATGTTTGCAATTAAAATTATTAGAATCGTTTGTTCACAAGGAATAAAACAAAAAAAAAGTTGAACTTTCTAGCGTAACTGGTTGCAAAGTTAGTCATATTGTAATTTAGAGAAAACAAAATAATTTTATTTACTTTTTAATAATTTATTTCTGAAAAACTAGGTAACAAATGTACGTTCTAAGTATTTCAACCCGTTCATAAACTTCTGAAGAATGCTTCAAAACTTTTCTTTTCTATTAAAGATATCCAGTTCCTTAGAAAATGAAGATATTCGGTATCAATTTTCTGTCCATAAGCACCAATAGTAAACTTTCTAGCTCTGAGAGAAGTAGAAGACCCCGTTAAGGGGTCGCTGAGACACATCCTCACTAGTTAAACAAGATTTTTTTTAAAAAAATCCAGATCGTATCAAAATACTGTATAACTTACCGTATGACTTCATACATGGTCTTACACTAGAAAAAATGCAAGAATTGGGTAGGAACCGCCAGAATAACTAGAGCAAAAGGAAGAGTTACATCATATTTTAGTACAATGTACCTCGTTGAAAGCTGAACAAGAAAGCCTTGCAACGATGTGTTCCGTATAAAACTTATGTGGTAACGAACTAAATGTCTCTACGCCTTACGGAACTCTGAAGTTCATCGCCGCAAAAACGAATGTTCACAACTGGGTTCTATCCTTGACAAGATCAAGCCAGTTTTCAGCATGTGCTCTACCTCTCGAAGATACCTTCTAATATTGTCCTCCCAACGAGGTCTCGGCCGCGCCTCTCTCTCTCCAGATTCCCGACCGCGATGGAATATTCTTAGTTTCTCCTTCATCCGAGCTACATGGCATGCCCATCTTAACCTTCGTGATTTTATTATTCTAAAAATATCGAGTCAATTGTGTAGTACATGAGTTCTTTATTATGCAGTTCCCTCTATAGGGACTGAAGCCTTACGTCAGATCCGGTAGGTTGCCATGGTAACCCGCCATGTTAAAGTCTAAACAAACGGGTATTTACTCTAGGTTTTGTATTGTTCGATATTCAACAACTTGTTATGGTTTTGTGCTTTATGCCAGATTATCATCATTACAATGGAAGAGACATGTGTTGTTTTCTCTGCTTTCAAAGGACAAACTAGAAAAGGAAGTGATTATGAGGATAATTCATCGTCGACTGCTGAGTTCTTGATTTAAAATGTGGGTAAGAAGTTTAAACTGAAATTGCTAATCCAGTTCTAGTTAAGAACATACACTCAAGAAGATAAATACGAGTGCTAAAACGAAACCCTTGCACCCTATGTTGAGCTGTGCAAATTGACATTCTAGGTAAAGTATACAAGGTATAGCATAAATCAAGATCTCGAAAGGTACCTTTGTACGTATTTCATAAAAACAAATTACCGGAATAAAAATTAGTTAGTCATCTCAACTTATTATATTTACTGTTCATATGTCCTTTCTTGCATTTTTCCTCGTATGTGCATCAAATCTCGGTCATACCCCAGTAGCACACACGTTGATAAAACCGTTTAATATCCGCCTTTTTAACGGTTGCATACAATCAGTTTCTGCTCGTCACCGAAATAATCAAGTTCGAAAAATATTAAAAGCCATTGCTTCCACAACTGATGTTCTACCTTTCTATCATCAAAGTTACTATTTGTTTAGACTTGGCCTACGCCGTTGCTATGGAAACCAACCGGATGCGGCGTCAAGAGTTCTCCATTCTCCGGTCACTTAAAAAAGACCGCTTTAGACAACAGCATTTATGCTCCGATGAATCTTACGATTAGGAGTAGTGCCAGAGTGTGAAAGCAAGAATGCTACAATAGGGCAAGATGCTATGGTATAAATCCGTAACTTTTTTTCTTTTTACGCTGGCACACTGCTTTCGCTAAGATTCATCGTACGAGAAATTATATTGTCTAAAGCGGACTAGTCTCGTATGCAGTATACAAAAAATAAAGTCGCTCCTTGCTTCGCCAAAAGAACCAAAATTTAAATTTTAATCCTAGAGCATATTTCCAACACTTTCCTCTTTCAGAATGATATGAGTAGAGAAATCACCTGTGACATATTCGAAGGAGGGGGGTGTTTTACTAAAACGATCGTAATTTAATTCGTAAGTAAATTGAAAAATCAACAATTACCTAAATTTCATTGTTCTTTAAAATCACAAAATCTCCCTTTGAATTTGAATTTTATTTGTTTCCTCTCTCACACACTCACTCACACTCACACTCACACACACACACACACACACACACACACACACACACACAATCTTCGTAAAGATTTATAATAATGCAGTAATATAAAAATTCTCATATAAGCAATGTGAATCTTTAGTATGAATTGGTATATTAAGAAATATATTGGGTTTCTGCGAATGAAATGTCCGCTTTGACGACCCGGGAAACGTACCTTAGCAACACAACACAGGGATCAACTGAGGACACGCGTCTAACGTCACAGACTCTGCATACATCCAGCAAACAGGCTGGAGTACCAAGACAGTCAGGAAGCAGTTTGTTGTTGAACAGGGTCGTACGAAACTGCAACACGGAGAACACACAATTGCGAGTGATTTCTCTTTATGAATTCAAACTGGGCCATTCTGTATAGCAAGCTGCACAGAACATTAACAGCTCATTTGGGACAAGAATGGCAAATGAACGCACCATTCGCCGTTGGTTTGTCAAATTTCGTTCCGGTGACAACATTGCAATATAAGCCCCGTGTGCACTGACCAACATCATGTTCGAATGAGCTGCTCAGGAACACCGGGAAAGCGGATCCTCGGAAAAGTGCTCGTGCCACTGCAGACGAGTTAGGCGGCTCCATGCGATCGGTAAGGTGAAAAAATTGATGGGTGTCGCAAGTTGGCACCGGCCAACAAGAATCGCCTTCTGGAGGTGTGCAGTTCTCTGAGTGTAAGGAATAAGCGGGAAGGTTTCCTGCGGGATTGTCACTGCAGATGAAAAATGGATCTGCTACGGCAATCATAAATGGTCACGACGATGGTTGGGTCCTGATCAACGTCCAGGACGGAGTCCTAAACCACCTCTCGACCCACAGAAGCTGTTGTTGCTGCTATGGTGGGGGTGATCTATCGTGTCTTTCTCAGGGGAGGTGAAACCATCAACGCAGATCGTTAAAGTGCACTGAACTTCTTAAAATGCACCGCAAGCATCTAGCAATGGTCAACATACATGGTGTCCTGTTGCACGACAATGTCCGTGCACCCGTCGCGCAAAGAACGGTGCAGACTCTCCGTGAGTTAAAGTATGAAATCCTTCGTCACCGACCATATTCCCCCGATCTTTCTCCCACTGACAACCACCTCTTCCGGCATCTCGATTACTTCTTGATGATCGGGCGCTGCAACATGCAGTTGAGGATTTCTTCGCATCGCAGACTCCAGACTTCTTCCTCCACGAAAGACAATCGATGGCCGCGCGATGGAAGCAATGTGTGACTGCAGACGGCGACTACTTTGATTAACCAGATAATGTAGTTTTCATTTTATTTTTTTGGCCTCTGGACATGATGCATCTGGGACGGGCAGGCATTTCATTCGCACCAAACCAATATTAACAACATTTTATTTCGGGCATTTTTTTGGTTTCAATACTTACCATATAGGCACCCACTCTTTTCGATTACATTACGCAAATGTGCACAATAAGAACGCATAATAACGCATAGAGTTTTTCTAAGTTTCTTTTATTCGTTCATCACCTTAAAAATATTAAATATTATAAGTGAATAAAAATATTCAATACACACAGGTTGTGAATTATTTTAAGCCAAATTTACAGATCAATGTGCTGACGTTGCTACAGTTTCCTGTAATAATTAATATTAAGCATTATTATACCAATGATTCCATACTTCGACGAAATCGCTAACGATTAGCGCCAGACACGTATTCAGAAGTTCGTTTTGGAAGGGGTCCACGCTCTCCCAGGGACCCCAAGGTGTGTCTGGGCACGAGATGTAATGTATATAATTACGAATAAACATAAACTAATTCTGCCTAAAACTCTGAATTTGGGGGCAAAGTCCGGACCCACCCCTAAATACGTCCCTGATTCGCGTTACGAAATTTAGAAACTGGTAACAAAAAACACGGCTAGGGACAGCTGTGTGTGAATGAAAAGTTGTTTTTGCATAAACTCAGAAGAAAGTTTGCCAAACTAAAACAAAGAGTAAAGGATTTGAAAGAAAATATTTTAGGAAGCGGATGCCTTAGAACTATAATGCCAACAGGGAAGAAAACATCTCACGAACACACAGAAACGTGCACATCAATTCAGAAACGAGATGACTAAGTTTCCGCTTAGTCATGTTTCCTCTCATACCATTCCGCTCTTCCATGCGGAGGCGGCTTTTTCATCGTTTTTTTAATTTATTAAGTCTGGCGAGTAAAAGTGATTGGAATCAACATGAAAACAACTTGTACTGCAAATTCAGCGAAACGACACGACGGATATATGCCTTGTTAGCTTGATCAGCTTTACTAAAATGAAGACGTCTCCACATTCTGCAGTTTGTCATTACTAAAAGGGATTTTCACAGTACATAATATTTTCACAAACCAAAAGAACACTGAAAAATTCTGCAATTGTCCACGAAAATTGACTATTAAAACTGCAAATTACCCAAGAAAATTGGCGTCTGCTGGCCAAGTCGGAGTATATTCCATTTATAAATAATACATCATAATAGGATGTATTACACACAGAGACAGGGCTGCTGCACTTGACACACCAGCGCACTAGGTGCTAGTTAACACCACGAACAGTTAGGACGTCTTTAAAAAAAATAGATTGAGGAATAAAGAGTAATAAAAATTATCTAATATACTTTAAATTCAATTTCAAAACATTATTTGGAAGCCTGTAAACGCGCCTCTTATTCATGTGCAATAGCATATGCCTGTTCATGCTACACTGCAAAAAGTAGCTGTGTTAATTCAACACAATGCGGTGTCCCAGCGTGACTGCCACTTTTGTGTGTTAAATCAACACAACACACGATGTTGATCTCGGCACTGTGAAAAAAAAGTTACGGCTTCAGTGAGATCTGTACATGGGTTGCTCAGTTAGAAGTCGAGCGTCTTACCGACTTGGCTAAATCGTCAGACAGAAAACGTACTAGATGCTAACGATATTTACTGAATAACATTTGAATTAAACGACTACACTATAGATTTAAACACTGTATGGGATCAGATATATGTTGCTGAACCCCCAAAACAAATTAAGTTACTTGCACGACTTATCCCATGGTTTAATCACTTCCTATTTGTCAATTGAGAACCAGAATACCCATTCATTGATAATTCTATTAAAGCAAACAAGATGGCGACAGCCAAACGCTTGAGCAGCGTTACTGCTTTCTTATTGTAACAACATGTAAAATGCTGTGCTTGATTTCATAGAAATTGAACATATTCTCAATAAATGGGGATTGTGATCCCTAATTGACCAATGGAAAAGTGAATAAATCATGACATAAGTCATGAGAGTAACTTTGTTTGTGTTTGGGGTTCAGCAACATTTGTTTGTCCTCTATATTGTTTCAATCTAGTGGTCTTTCCGTCTGACGATTTAGCGAAGTCGGTAAGACGCTAGACTTCTAACTGAGCAACCCATGTTCAAATCTAGCTGCCGCAGTAACTTTTTTTTTCTCCCAGTACCGAAATCAACACTGTATTGTGTTGATTTAACACACAAAAGTGGTAGTCACGCTGGGACACCGCATTGTGTTGAATTAACACAGCTATTTTTTACTGTGTAAGTACGGACCTATTAATACATCTAGTTATAATGAATGCACGATTGCACCCTGTGTGTGTGGTGGGTAATTTTACACACACACACACACAAAAAAAAAAAACGCATGTAAATTAAATAAACCGCGGCTCGGTAACAGATTGGCCAATTGTGTTGTAAATTTATCTTTTCTTTTTAAAAAATCTATCTACAAAAGCTAATTTAATTGGAGAGAGAACAAAATTTTCTATAGAATGATGCAATAAGAACAGCGGGTTCTCGGTGGGAACTTTATCTCCAAAGCCCCCCTTTTTTTTTACATGATTATGTATAATAGCGTTGACCTTGAAACATAATACCACGAATAGCTCAGGAAGAACACCATATGCAGATATGGGACGTGCACCACTGGAAAGAGCATAGAATGTCCTACAGAGTGACGTAATAAAAACAGTGGAAACTCAGTGGAACTACATCTGCAAAGTATTCAATTATGGACACTTTTGGCAGACGAAATTTTGAGTATTTTTGTAACCTGAATGACGTTTGGTACAAGCAGAAACATAATGTACATATAATTTGTAAAATATATGATAAGTTAATAAAGTGCTTGTAAAGTGTCCATAAAGTGTAAACACATACTGAAAGGTTTTAATTTGAATTCTTTATTCAATACTTCTCTTCCACATGTCGTTAATCACATTCGCACCTAAGTTTCATGTTTGTACGATTGACCGTTTACCATCTAGAACCGACCAAATAGTGAAACTTTAATTATAACTACTTGATATTAAAACAAAAACAAAATGCTTTGCAGATGGAGTTCCCACTGAGATTCCACTGTTTTTGTTACGTCATTCTATAGAAAATTTTGTTCTCTTTCCAATGGTGCAAGTCTCATCACATCTGTATCTGATGTTCCTTTTGAGATATTCACGGTATTATGTTTCAAGTTGAACACCATTTCAGAAACTTTTTTTTTCGTAATCATAAAGCAATATCTCAAAAACTATTGGCTCTACCACAATTGAATCGGTAGTTGGAAGAAGGAAATAAATCCAAAAATCTATTTTGTGGGAAATTAACAAAAACTATAATATTTTTAATATTTACTGAAAGGAAACCATATTTTTACAGAATATTCAGAACGGTATTCTGATACTTGTGTATTGCTCAAACAGTTTCCAAGTGTTGTATTGTTTCCTGTAAAATTAAAAAAAGTTGGTGGATTAATTTCCTTTTCCCAACTGGTGGAAAAACTGAATGTTCAGTTGTAAGTGCTTAGACGTAAGTATGGAAAAATCGACCATATAAATGAAGAAAAACGCAATAAAATGAATGAATGGTACTTCAAATGAATGATATTTACAAGAAATGAATGCACAATGAACACTAAAGCTACAAGCAAGTAAAAAATGCATATTTTTTTTCCTTCTGCCAACTGACAGAAATTTCGCGTTAGGAATGGGCTAAACTGCTATTATTCCGTAACAGTGATAACAATAGTTGCTAAACGCAAATATGATAACAGCAATTAAAAATAGCAGTGTAGAAGAAAACGTATCTATATCTAAATAGGAGTTATTTATTCCCGACTGTGAAAAAGCAATGTAAAACACCATTTTAGATTAACTTATTTACTTGTATCCTGTTATGTGTGCAGTAGAATGATGGACTAAGGTAATTTAGCTCATACTATCACTGTTAGAAAACGATCGTATGTACTTATTTGAGCTTGAACTAACTGGTTTAGAGGGAACAGTATATAAAACAATTAAATCAGGAATGTATAAAGCGGTGGGTACGGCGGGGAGGGGGAAGTGTAATTTAGTTTCATGCTAAATTAGTATAATATTTTAAGCGTGATTATATTCAGGGTGTTTATGAACTACACAGAAAAACTTCTGGAGGTGATTCCTCACATCAATACAAAAAAATAATTCATCTGACAAATTTGTGAAATGCGCATAGTCCCGGAGCTACAGGTTGCCGAAAACTTGTGAAAATGAACTTTACAGCTTCATATTTCTATCAGTACAAACAGTAGAGCAGATGCGGCATGGTACCGTCAAAGTCCATCTACACTACTAGAAAATGCATATTTCAAAATTTCGCAATGGGCGCGTAAGGGATTTCCCAAAGGAATTAGGAGATTCCCAGAAATTCTCTGAAGTAAAGATGGCTTGAAATAAGGATGAATGGGACGGTATTCCACAAGGAAACAACAAATCGTTTGCGCCAAGTCGATATCTCAAGTAGATTCCACATACCAAACGATTTCATTTTAAATGCGTAATTGCATAACAAATAGAAGTAAGAATTGTATGATTTCGAACGTTTTATTTATTTGTTATCAAAGAGATTGAATATCATTGCCCAATTGGATGCTATGAATGACGTATATCATCTTTACCTACACGGGAAGTCGTTTAATTCATGCTCATTTCGACTTACCTCATCTTCAGAAATTTTCCGAAATCCTTTCCTTTGGGGAATCCCTTGCATGCTAATTATGGAATTTTGAAATATGCATTTTCAAATGGAGAAAGTTTAAAGTTTTTGACGATACTATGTCGCATCAGCTTACTGTTCGTGGAGATAAAAACATAAAACTCTAAAGTTAATTTCCCCACGCTTTCGGTAACCTGTAGCTCCGAAACAATGCAAGTTTCAGAAAATTGTCAGAGGAACTTCCGTCTTATTTTGATGGGAGGAATAACTTTCAGATGTTTGTCGGTGTAGCTCACATACACTCCGTATATACACCATGCCCAGACACCGTGGATCTCCATCGAAACCCGTGGTATCATTCCAAAACGAACTTATAGATACCGGTACATGCTTGATTAAACGTTAGAAAGAAATGGGAAAACCGAAGCCCGGACCTAGCGGAATGCAAAAGGGTATTTAATCATATGCACAACCGGTTGGGAGCATTTGGGGTGCGCCTTTTCGATATTAATGTGTTAGATTTGGCGAGTGGCAGAGGTACAAGACAAAGGACTGTGCCCGCTTCAGGCGCAGCATTTCGTAGATGCAGTAGGTGTTAATCTCTATCAATTTGCCGCAATTTTGTTCTTGGATGTTAGCAATCATGTAAAATAAATAATTAAATATGTATGGCCCAGTACAGGGATTCTGCCAGAATTTTAAGTTTGGGTGAACCCAAAATTCTGTAAGTAGAATTTAAGGGTTTCTATTTAATTTTACCGTAAAAAAAATAATGCTTGAGAACTCCCATTTTAGTGGGTTCTGACAGAATCTCAGGACTCTAACCTCGGGGCACTTGTCCCTCTGTCCTTAAGAGTGTTTGAAGAGAGGGACAATCATGACGTGATAGTATTCTCGCCAGAGTAAAGAATCCTGGCGTGAATAATTCCATGACAATAATATCTTAACAGTTTAATATGTTGCGACAGTTTGCAACAATGTTTTCATTGCGTATTAAGAAGAAAAAATACCTAACCTGATTTTTTCCCAACCTGTGTCTGTGACTTTTATCAAACGTTTAAAGTGTGTATTGTTTTATTCACCTAAAAGGAAGAAAAAAGTCTAATCGCCTTTTTCGCAAGCAGAAAAGAAAATGGTATTACTCTTTAAAAATAAAAACTTTAGCTGAACGAGTACCGAACCCGGGACCACTGAATCACAAGTCCAATGCCTTACCCATTTTTTTATTACTATTTCTTTATTAAATCTGAATTAGAGTACAGAATCAAAGTAAACAGAAAAGAATTGATTACAAGAAACATTAAATGAAAATAAAGGTATAAAATAAATTAAATAATAGCAATTCAAAATGTAACGGGAATACTCTTTTCTTAATAATAATAATTTAAAAAAAAAGCTTTTAAGATGAACAAGTATCAAACCACTGAATTTGTAGTCCAACGCTTTAATTACGCCACGAAGCCAAGTAGCGACAAGCGCTTTCCAAGAGCTGTTTCCATCAGTTCCGATAACACTTAACAGACGCCAATAATTACGTAGTGTTCACACGTGATGATTGTCCTCTCCGCAGACAATTATCTGCCCTTTTGTTCCGTTCTTCTAGCAGTTCTGTTTGTTTCCAAAAAAGAAACAATGAGTTTCACCTTTAGCAAACTTGGGAGAAAAACAACAGTTAAGCCAGTAGCTACTTTTAATCGGTGGTAGCAGTGATAGCAGTTTAGTCGAAGTAGCAGTGAAATTAGCGGCTACGCTATTTTTGCCCATCTCTATTTCACACCTGTTTTTCTAGGATTTTCCAATGGTTTTTTGCTTTCTTTGTGCAGTGTATTGATATGATGCGCACGATCCCTTCCAGATATCAAATCCGGCATAAAGTAGATTTTCATTTTTTTTTATTGCCTTCTTCCAACTGCCGATTCAATTTTGTTATCAAATTTGTTTAATAATCATGTTTAATTAATTATACATATTTCTTTCATCAGGTTTGAACAGTAGAACATCCACAATTTATTGAAACTTTTAGCAGTGAATCTCTACCTTTACCTCATGTCATAGCAACAGTTTTTGTACTTTTATTGTTTATCAACATCACTAAACTAATTGTTGTTCTACTATGGAGTATTGTATGTTAGTATAAGGGTTTAATCGTATATATGTCTTTAATTAAAATTCAAAGGGCAATCTGCATATTCCTACCTATTTATTAGCATGCCAAGGAATACAATACATGTGACATATTCAGAACCGAAGTAGTAGTAAAGACAACATCGCATTATTATTATACATAATTAATATTCCATTGTTATCCCCAACATTAGGCACAAAATTTTCAAATATTTTAAAGATATATATTTGAATAAATAAAGAAGGAATATTGGAACAGAGTTGAAACTTTTCTCACTGACCCTCTACTATACTCTCATGTAACAGGTAAAATTTTATTACTGTCATTAATTGCCAACATCGTTCAACTAATTAATGATTCATCAACAAGCGATCGTGTCTTTAACAAACCCTGTAATAAAACTTGGCAACAGAATACTTATTCTGAAATAGTAGGAAGAAACTGGATGTCTTTGAGGAAACCCTGCCAAAATTTCACGTCATTTGGACAATATAACAGAAAATATATCTTTATTTATGATACTCGATGGTTTTAAAGGACAGTCGCGAATAGGAGATATCATGATTTCCGACCTTTCTTCTTTGACATCATATATATCTCTGGAATGGAAAGGAATACAAAAGATATATTTTACATTTCATCTTCACTTGACCTATAGTACTTGACGAAAAAAATCATCCAAATCTGAGATGGTAAACCTGGAAGATTCTTGAAATTTAGGCGATTTGAGCTGGAATGACCCAGCTACGAAAATTTAAATTCATATTTCGCTTTCAAATTGAAGGACGTACTTCGAAATGTCCAAGAACAGAATATATTCAAATGCATATGAACACACTGAAGTATATATATTTTACGTTTATCCTTCCCGTTGCCCTAGCTGGTTTTATACATTTGACTTTTTTTTTTCAGTGTGTAAATTATTGTACATCTTTATTTCTGAATTCTTAACTTGGCTTTACTATCCTTGTGATATTCTATTACATTTAATCTGGTACTCAGTACATTTAATCTTTACTTTTACTCACACAAAAAATGAAACAAAACAAATTTATTTTTAGTGTTTTCTTTTCATCTTCAAGTATTCTAGACATCATTTTTGCTCCAACCGTGTCGATCAGAAGGTCAGTTGTAGGCACGTTCGCTCTGGAGGACCATTTATGGCGTGTACGTACCTAACACCTACACCTGCTTGACAGCTGCTAAACTGGCCTTAACACATTCTCTTCTTCATTTTAAAATTTGATGTTCCATGTTTCTCATTTCTTTTAACAGAAACTATTTGTTATTCACTTTGATCGAAACATTCTTTCCTATGTTGCATTACACAAAAGCCTAACTTCGATTACCGTGCTCTGCAACTTGTTCGCGATAAATGCAATTTGACCCCTGGAATAAAAGCAACAAAGGTGGACCCTACTCAATTTCACAGTCTCATTCTAGCGCCTGAACAATTGCGTGATTTTCAGTAACATTTAACATATCCACTAGTACTGCGTCTTTGAAATTTAAAACTGACCGTCAAATATAGAAAAATAGAAAAGACGTGCTATGGGTCAGTATTTAAATTCAACCCTCGAGCAGAAATTTCGTCGTTAGTATTTTTTTAAAAAAAATGGACAACAAAGAGGAAAAACATACTGTATCACACGTAAAAAGTGGCCCATTTCGCAGTCTCTTGCCCTTTTATGATAATTTGGATGCCCTCGATAGAATCCTAAAAAAATAACTACCGCTTGATACACCTGTAAAATAACAAACAACGAAAGAGCTACGACTACGTAATTTCATTACATAAAAGTATTTAGACAAGCCCATACTACTCTCGAAAGTAATGTTCTAGGTATGCTTTTGTGTACGAATGCAGTTTGGGTAGAGTACTGATGCAATCCACACCGCGTCAGGCATAAAGAAGCAGTATGGGGAACAAAATGAGTGGAAGAACATTGGAAGAAATCACTTTAATTTCAAATTAGGTGTGGAAGGTACTGAGACATAGCCAAGTCTGTTAGAAAGTCATGGTATATCGTTGGATACCATAAACAAACATAAAACAGAACGATTATTGTGGAACAGAATCCATTCTGGCCTACTAAAGAAACTCTGCCTGGAATGAAACCAACATTCTTCATTCTGTAAACAAAACTATACCCAGTCTAAGCTGATAAAACAATCTCTCTTTCACGACTACAGTGAGGTAGCTGCTCATGCAAGAAAATAATTTCTTCGTTTTTTAAACAAATACTAAACGAATGAACATAATTTTAGATTCCTGTCAGTCAACTTAATACAGAAAACTATTAAACAAAATTAGAAGTATTTTCAAGTTACAGCTTAAACGTAAACAACGTAAAATAGAGATTACAACGTCAAAGTATTCCTTTAAAATTTCTCGCAAAAAAAAAAAAAAGTAACTAAGTGGCAACAAGAATAAAACTATAGTATGCACTGCCTGTTTTGCACTAATTATAAAAACAGAAACATGCGAAACTACTACCTAGCCCCTCCCTCTCTCTCCACACACATATATACATATCATCATATTCAGCCGTTTTCTATCCACTGCTGGATAAAGGCCTCCCCCTTTTCTTTCCACATATCTCGGTCTGCTGCTATCCTCATCCATGTAGCTCCTGAAAACGCTTGATTTCATCTACACACCTTGCATTTGGACGTCGTCTCGGTCGCTTCTTTTCTCTAGGAATCCACTGTAGTACAATAGTCGTCCACCTTCCATCTGTTCGTCTAGCTATGTGACCGGCCCATTTCCACTTCAGCTTCTTCGCAATCTTGATTACATCCTCTACCCTTGTTCGTGCGCGAATCCATTCATTTGTCTTGTTGTCCCTCCTAGTTATTCCTAGCATGCAACTCTCCATTGCTCTTTGTGTGACTCTCAGTCTTTGAGTCGTTTGCGCATTCAGTGTCCAAGTTTCACAGCCGTACATAATCACAGGTAAGACACACTGAGTATAAACTTTACGCTTCAGACACATTGGTGGTTTGCTTTTGAAAATAAAGTGTAGTCTTTCAAACGAACTCCACGCCATTTTACATCTTCTATTTATTTCATCAGTAAACTTGGCATTCGATGTTTTGAGCAGGCCTAGGTAAACATACTCATCAACTATGCCTATTGTCTCTCCGCTAATCTTTATTTCACTTTTGCAACATGTTGATTGTATATGACCTTTGCTTCACTTAAATTCATTTTAAGGCTTATTTTCGAACTCTCATTATTCAGTTCTTCCATTCTGGTTTGTAGTTCTTCCGCATTTGGACTATATCATCAGCGAATCGTAGGTGATGAAGATATTCGCCATTAATTTTAATTCCAACTTCATCCCAGTTTAAATTTTGGAACACTCTCTCCAGGACCGCACAAAACAGTTTTGGAGAAATTGAATCTCCTTGCCTTACCCTCTTTCCAACTTTAAATTTTTCACGTTCTTGATGTAGTCTAATGACAGACGTGGCAGTCGAATAAATGTTTCGCAGTAGCTTGATGTACGCATTTTCGATGCCTTGATGTTCAAGTGATTTAAGTACTGCTGACAAGGAAACCGAATCGAAAGCTTTTTCGAAATCTATGAATCCCAAACATAGTGGAAGTTCACATTCATTAGTCCTTTCCATAACTTCAATCGATGTTTGTATGTGGTCCATTGTGCTAAGTCCACGACGAAATCCGGCTGTTCCCTTTCCTGGTTAAAATCCAAGTCCGTTCAATACGATTCAAAACAACTTTGGTGAACATTTTGTATAGAACTGACAGTAAACTAATTGGTATGTAGTTTTCGACGCGTTCTTTGCCCCCTTTCTTGTACAAAAAATTATAACAGCATTATTCCAACTTCTGGGTATTTCTCTCTTCCTCAGGTACTTGAGAATGATTTTGCAAGTTCCTCTTTCATTTTTTCACCTCCCCATTTAAACATCTCTGCTGTGAGTCCATCTTCTCCTGGCTACTTTCCGTTCTTTATCCCTCGCAGTACTTTATCCACTTCTTTTATAACATCTGGGACATCTACATCATTTTCTTCTGAGTCTTCATTTCCTAGCTCTTCTTCGGAGTAGTACAATCCTCTGTAGAAATTTTCAAATATTTTTATAATTTCTTCCTTATTTAGTGTTACGGTCCTGTCTTGTCTCTTAACTGCAATTATTTGTTTTTTCCCTATCATGAGCTGCTGTTTCCTTTCCTTCAGGCTCTTGTTCTCCTTGATTGTACTTCTAACAAGATTTTCGTTATATCTTCGTACATCTTCTCTTATTTTCATCCTTACGATTTTTTTTAGTTCTATGTATTCAATCCTTTTCATGTAATTTTCCTCTTCTTTTATTTCCCTTCTTTTCCTCATCAAGAGTTTAGGTTCTTCTGAGATTTTGCTCTCTCTTTTCTTTCTGGTGCCTGCTATTTCCTTGGCTGTCTCTCTTATTATCTCGGTCAGTATTTTATTTCTGCTATTGATGTTTTCTTCATACTCTAACTCTTCCAAGGCGCTGAATCTGTTGCTTAGTTCTATCTCGAATGTCTCTATTCTGTTTTTCCCTAGATTTTCCAGATCTAAGAGTGGCGGTTTTCCT
>JAGDQP010042874.1:0-16403 GCA_022664845.1 Lepisma saccharinum
CATTTTCGTGATGGTACACCTTCATACCAAATTTCGTTTCTGTAGCTTCAGTGGTTTGGAAAATGGTATTTGGGCGGCTATGTTGAATTAAAGAAAGCGATTTTTAAAAAGTTTTCTTACATTGCCGTTACCTACTTGTGATGGTACACCTTCATACCAGATTTCGTTTCTATAGCTGGAATGGTGTGGAAAAAGTTTTTGTGCGGTCATTTTGATCCAAGTTAACAACTTTTTCAAAAATGTAAATTATTCCTAAACTACTCTTGTTAATACACCTTTATGCCAAATTTCGTATCTCTAGTTCAAATGGTCTGGAAAATGGATTATGAAGTCAGCCATTTTGGATTCAAAATTATGTCTTTGCAGATATTTTGTAATCTACTAGTGATGATATACCGTCATACTTCGAAATTTCATATTTCAATTTTTAACATCTTTTTTCTTACAGAACCTCAAAATCGCTGATTTCGCAATAAACTCTTGTTCCTGTATAACATGCTGACGTTTTGGAACTGGAACTCGGCTGCATGCACTGCCGTACGTGTTGACACTCCCCTCGATTCGCTCGCGTCGCTGCGCCAAGAATCCCACGGCAGGCCGCGCATCGAACTTGAGGAGTTTGGAGGAACTGCGTCTTTTTATCTCAACCAGATTCTGCAGTGCACTGCGCCACATGATGCAGATATTCCCTCATACTCCAGAGCGCTGCGTCCGAATGGGGAAACGTCCACATTCTGCCTGTATAACATGCTCCTGGCAATGCTAACGTTTATGAAGAGTAAAACTTGGTGGGACACGCAGGAGTATTGGAAGTTGGCACGAGGAACTAGGCTCATCCATATTCCATTTTACCACTTTTTAAGGTTGAAGGAGTTGACTGGACAGTTTGCACCCCTGGTGCTTTTGCTCGTATTTCGCACCTTTTTACACTTGTGTAATGTATATACTCGCTTCGCCTCATTGGGGCGCTGCCCCCAGAATTCCAAGATGGCCTCGCTGGGGCGCACCCCTTTATTGCAATCAGGCTCCAGCTGGGAACTGTAACCTAGTAGGGGAGACGAGCCGAATTTATTCTAACCTACTCGTAATGGTACACCTTCATACCAAATTTCGTTTCTCTAGCTTCAGTCATTATAAAGTGGGGCTTAGGCGGGCATTTTGGATAAAAGATGGACACATTTTTAACGTTTTCTTATATTTTCGTGACATACTCGTGATGATACACTGTCATACCAAATTTCATTTCTCTATCTCGAACGATGTGAAAAATGGTATTTCAGCTGCCATTTTGAATCAAAGATGGTGAATTTTTTAAAACGTTGTTATGTTTTCCTAAACTACTCTTGATAATACATCATTATGCCGAATTTCGTATCTCTGGCTCAAGCAGTTGGAAAATGGATTTATGACGCCCGCCATTTTGGATCCAAGATGGCGTCTTTAGAGATATTTTGTAATATTTTCATAATCTACAAATAATGTTGTACTGTCAAACTAAATTTCATTATTCTAGCGGCAGCCGTTTAGGCTGTGTATTCTTTAAAAGTTTAGTTTTGGCGGCCATTTTGAATTCAAGTTGGCGACTTTTTCAAATTTTAAAAAAGTTTTCTTAATTTGCTACCAATGATGTAGTTTCATACCAAATTTCACTGTTCTATCTTTAGCCGTTAAGGCTGTGTATTCTTTGAAATTTTAGGTTTGGCGGCCATTTTGAATCCAAGATGGCGACCTTTTCAAAATGTCGGAATTTTTCCTGTATCTACTTATCATCCTCTACCTTCATACCAAATTTCATGTTTCTAGCTTACTCCAAACACCCTAAACAATATGATGAGTGAGTGAGTCAGTCAGTCAGTCAGTCAGTGAGTGAGTGAGTGAGTGTCAGTTAGCCTAAAATGTGCAATTTCAGGGGTCCACAACTAGACCATAGTTTGAGATACGAATATGACATTTTGTACATCTGCACATATTTACCATATCTCCTTAACGGCAAGAGCTCATATTCCTATCTTTAACATCTTTTTTCTTACGGGGCCCCCAAATCGTCGATTTTGCCATTAACTCTTGTTCCTGTATAACATGCTTCTGGCAGTGCTAACGTTTTCTGACGTGAAGAACTTGGCTCATGCACTGCCGTGCATGTTGCTAAGCCTAGGCCTAATATCAATTGAACAGGTATAGCTATAGGAAGACTTCCCGTGAGAAAATCTTGAAACATGATATATATTGTCAAAGTACGGACCACCGAAGTGATAAATGAATATAAGGCCTTGGGAGTATGCTTATACTGTTCTTCGTATCAAAGTTGAACACTATACCGCTGCCGGCACATTACAGTGCTTGTACACTACTAGTCAATCAGCGCACATTATTAAAAGAAGCTGAAGAAAGCCAATAATAATAATAATAATAATTATTATTATTATATTCACTATTGGTAATACACTTAGACCATATCTCGTATCACAGTTAAAAGACCCTTTGTCTGAGCACAACAGTATAATTTAAAAAAATACTAAACATTTCTTCTGCAGATGTTTTATGCTTCAGGGACAGAAACCATAATATTATTATGTTCTGATTTCTGATCACAGCAGAGTTACAGTTTTAACATACTTTTAAAGTTATATTTGGGTTACTGACACTTTAAATATAAATAAAAGGAAGGTAGAGTGCCGTATTTGTCTTACTGTAACACCATGTAAATCATACTCCGTTAATTATTTATTATTATTTATTTATTATTATTAAGTTTCAGATACAGCTTGAGTTGTCATTTTACACAGAAACAAAAAATAACAATGCAACAAACTAAATAACTTCACTACAAACTAAATAACTTTACTACAAACTAAATAACATGAAATTAAATTTTAAACAACACATAACACAGCAATTGATATAAAAAACATAACGATTATACTACACAAGAGGAATAACTCACATATTTGTATTTAGCGTTCGATGGAAAGTGTGTTAAGCCTTTAACGTTTTGATATCAAAGACAAAAAATGTTCCAGTAAGCGGTAATAGCGATGAAATATGATTATGTTTCTGAGTTGTCAATGAATTTTGTGGCTTTAAGTACAGATTATTCAACAGTTTTTGATACAGCATTTTTTAATTTTGGCGTTCTGCATCACGGTCCATGAACAGTATTAAATGCAGACGCGGACTGGTCCGATTGGGATGGCATAAGACAGGATCCGTACTTTGTACGGATCCCTCTTCGAAAAAGCTTAATATATTAGTGTTGAAATTCTATATTTACTAATTAGTCTAATGGTATTCCTAAGTATTGTAAAGCTTTTCGTTTTATCCCGTGCTGAACTGACAAACTTAGTCAATTTTCAGAATAGCTGGGGTTAAAACATCAAGATTTCGCTTTTGAGGTTCTTCTGATAATAACAAAAGAAGTATTATGTTCCAAAATGTTTACAATGGTAAAAAAATTGCTTATTTTGCAGAAAATAAGTTAATTTAAGAACTGCAAATTCTAACATCCACAGGAAATGCGGACAACGCTAAAAATGTTCGTCTACAAAGTGCGTTGATTTCCCCTAAAATTTGAGCTTCGCTCCTGCAGACCACAAAATCAAATATTTTAAAATCTGTAGTTTCTGGATTTTAAATGTACACCCCAGATTTCCTAATAGCATGTTTGAATTTTTTACGTGATTTTCAGGCTACCTTTCTCTCCACTCAGAATTTAGACTGATGTTGCAGCTGGTCTCTTCTGGGGAAACTGGCTACAAATTTTGCAAATCCTGTAATTTGATTTAAAATTACCGATTCATGAAACTTCGGAGACGAATTTTTCTTTTTGTTACCGGTACTTAAAGAATTCAATGCAAAGCGGTTTCTAGACACTATGCATGTAATCGATATACAAATCTGTAATGGGCGTCTCAGAATTAAAGAAACGCCACCTTGTGGAAGATGACACTGAATTTGTTAAAGACAAAAAGAGAAAGGTAACTGGTATTGTGGAGAAAAGTGCTGCCTGGAAAAGAATCTTTATTGCATCACCACTTCATATACCAGAAATAGCCACTTTGTCTTATAAATAACGCTCTTTCGTAAATATACAGAGAATAAAATGAGCATTGATTTGATATACCTAATGTATATTATAACTTAGTTTTACTAACTATATTGAAAGAAACCTCGGTATAGGCTCCTCCAGAAAGGTTTTCCGACTCGGCCTATACTTACAAGTCCGCCCCCTGATGAAAATCGTGCGGAAAGAAAGATTGAAAAAAACAAAACATTATTTTAGTTGTATAGCATCAATTTTCCTAACTTCCGATTCCAAAATTGTGAGTGGGTGGTGACGTGCTGCTCTACAGAATTACGGTTGCCCGGAGAGGAGAGCACTGTGCTTATGGGGCTTTAGAATACATGGGAATAAAATCTATTCGCATTGAGCATATGATATTCTTCTGAGGTATGACAGTATATTCACTCAATGGCATTATTATGATGCTTCCATTATAGAAGTCGTACAGCGGTACACAATGATGGAAATAATAATAATTTAACACACACTTTTTTCTTACGTTACGGAAAAACGCTTTGTTAATTTTCCTTAAAAAAATAACGAAGAAAGATTAAAACTGTTTTTTAAATTTTCTTTATAATTAGTTTGGAAGCCATAATATACAAACGCCAATATAGGCTTTGGGGTACTTGTAGAGGCTTCAACGAAACAATCACGTTCTGTGGACCGTTCTATGTCATATTAAAACCACTTCGCTTCTTGCGGCTTTTCAAGCACTTTCCTCCGTTTTCTTAACCACCCTATGTGGTTAATCCAAAACAGCCATTTAACACCATATAAGTGTTTATTTTTCTGGTAGTACAGGTTGTAGGTTCTCATTGGTAACAGCAGTACATGTTTTCATGTTCCCAGTAGTATTGTAAAATATGTGTGTAGACTAAACCTTTTTTAAAAGAAAATAATAGAACTCGAAAACTACAAGGAATAGGAAAATAAATTTTCACTCTCTGAAGATGCCAAGAAGGTATAAATCAGAGATGGACTAGGTCACTAAGGTGTCGACCTAGTGACTCAGTAGTACTTTGACCAATGACCCAGAAAAATGTATTGACCCAGTTTGGCTTAGTTCGTTAGTTTGATCAGTGTAACTATGTTCGATTTCAGGTAGCCTATCTCTAGTACTTTGTGCTTGTAACCGAAGAAAAGATGCTTGTCTTTGTCACATCATGCCGTGGTCGACTCCTAACTTTTGCCTAATAATAACACATAGCATATAGAAAATCTTTTGTCTCTGTCATTGCCATAGTTTATATAAGGATCGTTAATATTGTTTACATTGATTGAGTGCAGTAAAGGTGACGTAACCAAAAATGGTATAGTCTGTTTCAGATGGTGTTCACATTTTGAGTAGTGGTATCAACTTCCGGAAATGTGTATTTCCTTTCAGACAGTAAGCAAGTCTGTTTTGGTTAGTTTGTCTGCAAACTGAAGTATATCTCTACCTATAGATTTCTGTATTGTTAAACGTTTAAGTTTATCTTATTGTTACCAAGGTTAAATGGAAGAAAAACACAAGACCTAATTTTGCTTTTATTTATGAAACAAGAGTAACAATAAAGACGTAATACAAGACAATACAAGATATGCGCCAATTTTTCTCGCGCCATCTTGTCCCGCACCAATTTGTCTCGCGCCATATTGTCTCGCGCCAATTTGTTCCGCGCCAATTTGCCTTGATCCAGAATGTCGCAGCTCCAATGTGTCTCACTCCATTTCGCCCTAGCACCGTCATGTCTGCTCCACATTGTCGCACGACGTCGCGTTCCGCGCTAGTTTGTCTTGATTTGCGTGCATATACCCCAGAAAAGCAAACTAGCATGGACTTATAATTATGGAGAAGTGCGAACAACTTTATCACGTGTAACGCTCTCAGCCTGCTAGATGAAAAGAACATTAGTCCGGATGGCCGGCCGCTCGGTTTGAACCCACGAAATCTCGAATTCTAAGCCAACGCTGTACCACAATACAGTTTTATCTTCTATTACTAGAGCAGTGTATCTGAAAACCAGTGTACCTGAAGTTTTGGATGTCATTGGTTATAAAGAATAAGTCATACATGGGACCTTCCTAATTATTCCTAGCATGCACATGTTCGTTGCCATGTGTGTAACTCTTAATCTTTGAGTAGATTTGTCTACTTGGGTTAAATTAGAATGAAACATTGTCATTGGGTCTAATGAATATGTCATCCATGGGTCTCCCCTACTTATTCCTAGCATGCAAATCAAAATCCTCCTATATGGCAAGACGAGTGATACCTCAATTTCACTGCAAAACTCGAAAGTCAAAATTCGTCCTCATTTTCAATAAACGTGGTCGCCTTGACCTACTAAGTCATTGTACAAAGTTTCACTACTAAATTCGAAAGTCAAAATTCGTATCAATTTTTACTCAACGCCTTGATTAAGTAATAATATCAAATTTTATTTAAAGCCTTTAAGGATCGAAGTCTCACGCCGGGATAGGTGGGAGAAAGGATGCTTTGAAGGAGTCACGCCATGGTCTATTTTAAAGGTGCCATTACGGCATTTGAACGGTGTGAATGAGAAAAAACACTGAAAATCTTCAGTAATGGTGGTCGTCCGCTGGGATAGAACTCACGACTTCTCGAATGCTACATTAACAAACGTTACGTCATCTCCTAGACGAACCTTTGGCGAAAAGTGTTACCTCCCTGAAGGACAGATTTGTTTTAATCATTATTGCTCTCTCTGCACCTATAAGATAATTAAGCCTAAACTTGCATATACATGGACGTATGATCGGCTCTGAAGAAGTTTTCCAGTTTCTAAAGGGTATTCCAAGAATGTATATTTTCTAAAAGGACACGGTTGCTATCTTTACCATTCCCTAAAACATAAATCCTACAAAATTTCTTCCCAAATTTAAACAAGTGAGGCGGAGTCTGATCAACGGCTGTGCACATAAGCTACTGTCAGGCTTCTTTAGCGTGCATCCTATTTATATGATCAATGTCCCCTTCGAAAAATTTCAACCAGAGACCTTTTCAATGACCACCAACTACCTCGCTAACCCGAGTAGTTCCAAAGTTGAAAAGCTCCCCCCCCCCCACCACACGAAATTTGGAAACCACCCAAGCTATCTAGAGAAATATTTCGGGTTTGAACTCGTGTTCCATAGCTTTCCAACGAATCTCAACAATTTTTCTAGCGCTCGTAGTTCAAAAGTTGAAAATCCTACCGAAACTCGGGATCTGTCCCTACAATCTGGACGAATTATACGTGTTTAAACTCATGTTGCCGAGATCTTTCCAACAACACCTGACACACGTTCCTAGCCTTGTAGTTCCAAAGTTGAAATTCTGCCCCGAAACTCAAGAACTGTCCCTGCAATCTGAATGAATTATGCAGGTTTGAAATCGTGTTGGCGACTGCCGACCTAGTATTCGTGCGTGTTGGGACGCTTAGCCAACGATTCGAAAGTCCCGGGTTTGAATCCCGTCTTGAAATGGATGATTCTTTGTGAATTTTATGGACTTAACAGCTAATGAACTTGAGACGGGTGGAAGTAATTAGTTACTGAAGTGGTCCACATATATAACATATACGTTTTTCGTGTTGGCGAGTTCTTTCCAACGAAACCTCTACCACATTCCTAGCCCTAGTTGTTCCAAAGTTAAAAATTTCCCCGAAACACGGGAGCCGCTAAACCGCATTCCTAGCCCTAACTGTTCCAAAGTTAAAAAATTACCCTCCGACACTGAGTATCCGCCACCGCAAACTGGATGTATTAGACAGGTTTGAACTGGTGCTGCCGAGACCTTTTGCAACGAGATCTCAACCACCTTTCTATCTCTAGTATTTTCTGAGTTGAAAGTTGTCAACAGACGGACAGACAGATAGACTGTAGGAGCGCGTGAATAAGCTGTTGATCCCTAAATTGAAGTGAAAAAATAGTTATAAACACGTTCTAAATCTGTCAATACTTGTGGAGAATATTTGTGGGAACGTTATACTGATCCATAAAATGTTTTCTTGTCCTTCATTTTTCATGTGTCATTACTTTTCGAACAGTGTTGCCATTCATGCGTGCCTATGCTCAATGGGACCCATCTTGCATTGTATTTCTAATTATATAATCGCTGTGTTTTCAATAAATGTAATAATTACCAAAACATATTTTTATTAAATAGGTTAGCAACACTGATAGTTGGGGTGCTTATGAACTGGAATATCCACAGTATTTTTCTATTGTGTTTAGTAATGTTAATACCAAGTTCATTGCGGAAATATCTAACGAAATGAAGGAAAATTGAGAAATTGGATTTTTAAGTACGTTAGTTACATTGAAAACTGGAGTGCTTGAGATCGATGGCATCAAGAGTAGTTTTCTATTGTGTCGAATATTGTTTATACCGAATTTGATGCGGATACATCAAACTGTACAGAACCTATTTTGAAAATCAAATTTGAAATCAATTTGGCAACCCTGACAACCGGGGTAGTTGGGCTTGGGGACAACCACAGTATTAATCTATTATGTCTAATAATATTTATGCCAAGTTTTGTGCTTCTACATCTAAGCAATTGAAGCAGTTAGAAAAGTTGAATTCTATGAATAATAGGTTGGTAACACTGACAACTGGAGTAAGTGGGGAGGGGTAACGGGGAAGTAGTTTCATTGCGGCGAACATAATATATATTATAATTTTGCCGTAGATAAGTCTAACGTAATGGAAGGAATTTGTAAAAAATGAATTTAAAATAATGGATCAGCAACACTGAACCGCTACATAAATCAATGCGGTTTATGCGGTTATCAGCTAGGATGGCATAAGCCATTTCAACGACACCTCAACCACCTACCTGCGACTTGTGGTTAATGCGATTTATTTTTTCTACAAGCTTATTAATCATTCTTCAAGCTTTCTACAAGCTTTTTCAACTTATAAATCATTCCCATCCCATTGTTTTTTTCAAATCGCCGTCCCTGATATAATGTAAACACACGAATATTTTTACTATTATGTAGCACTAGCTGACTTAGCCACTCGTTGGTTCGGGATGAATAAAGTAAGTTAAGAACAGCCATGGGTAGTGTAACTAAAGCTCCCTTCGCCGTGGCGAGCTGCGCCCCTAAATGGGAGTTTTGAGGGCTTCGCTCCCTTTATCGCACCTGATTGTCCGGGAGGCTGTCCCCATATCTCCTTGGGGGCTGCGCCCACATAGGGAAGTTTCGCCTCATTGATTGTAACCTACTCGTGATGATACATCTTCATACTAAATTTTGTTTTTCTAGTTTCAGTGGTTTAGATAATGGGTTTGTGGGCAGCCATTTTGAATTAAAACGAAAACTTTTTTTTAAAAAACTACTCTTCTTAATACACATTATTCAAAGTTTCGTATCTCTAGCTTAAACGGTGTTGAAATTGTTTTTGAGTGGTTATTTTGAATTCAATAAGGCGACTATTTCAAAATGCAATGTTATCTTAAACTACTCTAGATAATATACCTTTATGTCAAAATTCGTATCTCTAACTCAGACGGTGTGTAGAACCGTTTTTGATGGCCATTTTGAATCCAAGATGCAGACTGATATGATAGCTTTCTACACTGGTCCAATATCTGAACATCGATCAAGCCTTTTTGACGTGATGCTTACGCTTATGCTTTCATTTTATATATACAAAAGATAGAATAGCGTTTTATCCCCCTTTTTTAATTTCTCACAAACGCACACAATGCAAGTTTAAGGATCTCTTATTGTTACGAAACACGTTAAACTTTGATTGCATTTGGTGTGCATACGTTACAGCGTGAAATCTAGGTGGATACTTACTTTTGGCGAGAATAGCACAATTACAACTCGATGCACCACCTTTCTTCTGTAGAAATAAGTGTTTTAAACCTATTTTTAATGTGCACAAAAAGGAAAAAAGCGTTTTGACTTACCCAGTAGTTGAAACTGTCATCTAGTAATCGAGTTGGAATACTACTGGACTACCATAAACCACACTAAATTGAAGACAACATTTTTCTTTTTTTTAAGATAACGTCGTAAAATGCTAATATGTTGAAACTATGGAAATGCAACAACAATCAAAGGAAATAAATATTTCCATGTTAACTAATATTTAGTCTTGGAGTTTGAATAAAATTCGTCACTCCATAAGGTCTCCTTGCAGATGTTGGAAAACTTAATAATGTGTTCCATTGAGGTACCGAGACGCCAGTAATCTTGCGGTAATACAGGTGCATTGCGATTGACATACAAGAAAGGACCAACATCTGACTTCTTATTTACGACAAATGATAATATTTTTTTTAATGAAATGTTGACATAGATCGCTATGTATCCAGGTGGTGGAAGATGTTACCAGCTTCGAAGATGGTGGAACGAACACACAAGGCAAATGTCGGGATCGTACCTTAAACCTAGGCTATTGTCCGCATCACCTCGCGGCCTGAATCATAGATGCCTAATGTTAAAAATCCTGTTCGAACCTACTCAGTTTCGATCATACGTCCATGTAAATGCGTGTTTTAAGCTTATTTGTCTCATAGGTGGAGAGAATGGATAGGTGAAGATAGCAACCGTGCTTTTAGAAAATATCTAATGAGGGAATAGATATTTGTGAAACAGGAAAACCTCCTCAGAGCCGATCATAGCTACATGCATATGAGTGTTCAGGGTTATTTGTCTCATAGCTAAAGAAAAAGAGGAATAGTGATAGTGGCAAATCTGTCCTTCTGGAAAGTAACTCATTTCACTATAACCTTGTAAAGCATTTCACTATAACTGTCCTACCAAGTGCCGATCGTTCATTTAACAACATTTCTTAATTGTCCAAGATATACAGTGTTATGCGCTATATGAACATGTATAGATAGGTTTGACTCACTCAGTAGTTGAGGTTGTTATTTACTAACCGGGTTAGCACATCACGCGACCACACTATATTGAAGAAATTCATTATTTCAAGATGGCGTCTTAATATGTTGCAAATATTAGAATGCTATTGCCACAACGAAAGCATAGAACTACAAATAGTTAGGAGGGCTCGCTATTGCCAGGTTCATGTAATGGATTTTCGAGGTCTATTTTCACAGGTGGTCACAGGTTCAAATCCTGTTGGGCCTCTGGAATTATAGTACGTTATTATTCTTTTTACATCTGGTTTAAATGTCATAATTGAAATCCGCCTACCATGTTCTACTAGTTAAACTTAAGCATTTCTTGATTTTCTAACATATAGCTACAGCGTGGGGGGAACGCACTTAACTTGTCGTTTTCAAACACTGTTTGAATAACGATTAAATGTTTAGAATAACGTCCTTTGCCATCTCTTAAATGAACAATTACAGCTCGATGCACGATTTTTCCTTGTGGAAAAGTGTTCTTAAACTCATTTTAATATATAAGTAAAGCAAGAAAGCATTTTGACTTACCCAGTAGTTGAAGCTGTCATGTAGTGATCGAGTTGGATTACCATTGGACTACTATAAACTACACTGAATTGAAGAAAACAAATTTTTCCAAGATGGCATCGTAAAATGCTAATATGTTGAATCTATGGAAATGAAATAACAATCAAAGGAAATAAATATTTCCATGTTAACTAATATTTAGTATTAGGGTTTGAATGAATTTTCTCATCATCTAAGGTCTCCTTGCAGATGATGGAACGTTTGATAGTTTGTTCCACTGTTTTACCATGATGGCAGTCACCTTGAAGTAATATAGGAGGATTCAGATTTACATACTAGAGGGGACCAACATCTGACGTCTTATTTACGGCAAATTATAATAGTTGTTTTTTTATTTGAAATGGTGACATACATCGTTATGTATCAAGGCTGAAAGCTTGGGAGATGGTGGAACGAAGAAGGACCGACACACAAGGAAAATGTCGGAATGGTAACTTGAACCTAAGTCGTGGCCTGCATCACGTATCGGCCTGAATCATAGATCCTTAAGATTAAAAATGTTGTTCGGACTTACTCAGTTTCGATCATACGTCCATGTACAGTATATGCGTGTTTTGGGCTTATTTGTCTCAAAGGTGGAGAAAGGGGAATTATGATGTTAGCAACCGTGTCCTTTTAGAAAGTAACTATTCAGGGAATAATACCCTTGTGAAACCAAAACACATCCTCAGTGGCGATCATATGTCCATGTATATGCGTGTTCAAGCTTATTTGTCTCATAGCTGGAGATAGAGGAGTGGTGAACATAACAATTGTGTCTTTTTAGAATATATCTATTCAGGGAATACTCTTGTGAAACAGGAAAACCTCCTCAGAACCGAGCATAGGTGCCCGCATATGCGTGTTTTTAGGCTTATTTATCTCATAGCTGGAGACAGAGGAATGCTAAAGATAATAGCTGTTTCCTTTTAGAAAGCAACTATTCAGGGAATAGTATTTTGAAACAGGACAATCTCTTGAAGGCGATTATACGTCAATGTATTTGCGTGTTCAAGCTTATTTGTTTCATAGCTGATGATACTTGTATCATAGAGGAATGGTGAAGATAACAACTGTGTCCTTCTAGAAAGTAATAATGCAGGGTATAACTTTGTGGAATAGGATAAGCTCATGAGAGCCGAACATAGGTAAATGCACATGCGTGTTCAGGGTTATTTGTCTCATAGCTGAAAAATCAGAAGAATAGTGATTGTAACAAGTCTATCCTTCTGAAAGGTAACTAACTCAATTCGCAATAGCCTTGTAAACAAAGAGAACCTACCCAGTGGCGATCGTTCATTTAATACCATTTCTTGATTGTCTAACATATACAGTGTTTTTACGCTATATGAATGTATAGAAATAGGTTTGGCTCACCCAGTAGTTGAGGTTATTTAGTAAACGGGTTAGCACACCATGGGACGGCTCTATAGTGAAGAAATCAATTTTTTCCAAGATGGCGTGGTAATATTTTGAAACTATGGAAATGCTATTGCAACAGAAAAACATATAGCGAGAAGTAGTTAGGAGGATCCACTAATCCCGATAAGTCCATATAATGGATTTTCGAGGTCTACTTTCACAGGTGGTCACAGGTTCAAATCCCGTTGCGGATCTAAAATTATAGTACGTTATTATTTTTATATATGGTTTAAATGTCATCATTGAAGTCCACATACCATGTTTATTAGTTAAAAGATAAGCATTTCTTGATTTTCTAACATATAGCCACAGCTTGCGGAGGGGGGGGGGGATGCATTCAACTTTTCGTTTCCAAACACCTCTTGAATTATGATTAAAAGTTTAGAATAATGACCTTTTCTTATGACTTCAATGTACAATTACAACTCGATGCACCACATTATTTCGTTAGAAGTAAGTGTTTTTAACCTATTTTAATATGCACAAAAAGGATGAAGGCATTTTGATTTACCCAATAGTTAAAGCTGTAATCTACTAATCGAGTTGGAATACCATTGGACTTCTATTAACCACACTATATTGAAGAAAACTATTTTTTAAGATATCTTCGTAAAATGCTAATATGTAGAAACTATGGAAATGCTACAACAATCAAAGGGAATAAATATTTCCATGTTAACTATTATTTAGTGTTGGTGTTTGAAAGAAATTTGTTACTACCTAAGGTCTCCTTGCAGATGATTTAAAGTTTGATATTTTTTTCCCTTGAGGTACCATGGCGGCACTCATCTTGCAGCAATACAGGAGCTATTGGATTTTCATACTAGAAAAGACCATTATCTGACTCCCTTATTTACGACAAATGATAATCGTTTTTATAGGAAATGATGAAATGCATCGGTATTTATCAAGATTGAAAGGTTAGAAGATGGTGGAACAAAGAAGGGGGAACACACAAGGCAAGTCGGGATGGTATCTTAAACCTAGGCCGTGGCCCGCATCACCTATCTGCCTGAATCACAGATGCCTAGATTTGAAATTTTTTATTTATTTATTATTTACCTTCTACAGAGAAATTCATTCTCTACTTAATGAAGGTTTACACTGCTACATTTATAGTATATAATATACAAAGAAAAAATACAAAAGACAATAAGACAGAAAATAATAAAAAACAGCAACACAAAAATACAAACTTGAATCTCTAATCTAATACACCTATAGACTTAAAATAATTCATACAAAAGAGAAACATAAGAAATGTTTCAACATTCATACATTAGATAAATCATCAATAAATTCCATAAATATTACATCGTCCGTATATCAGACAATACACACATACATAATCACATTAGTCACACATAGACGCATACATACACACATATCACATTCATACATGTACATTCACACATACATACCTACATAGACACACATACACATACCCATTGTATATTCATAACTTTACTCATTTGCAAATAGCTAAATATTTGGGACAAATCACTCAGTACGTAGAAATGTTTTTGAAAGTTGCATATTGAAAATTAAAATAGAGTATTAAAAACCAATCTGAAAAATGATCTCAAAATATGTTCGAAAACTGAGAAAGCTAGTGCAAAATCTATACTAGAACATTTGCACAAATTATTGTACTCGGAGCACATTCTAAGTAAAGGTGAATTTTTATATTGTTTTGTGTTTGGCTTTCTGTGTGAAAAAATATACTTTGTCCGTGTATTTGCTCTTTTGATGTTAAAACAAATCAAATTCAAAAAATGACTATTATCAAGCTTTCCATTAACCGTTTTATAGAAAAATATTTGCTCACTTATTTTACAACTGTTATAAAGGGTAGTATAATTAAATTCGGCTAGTAAGTTATTATATGAGATTCCATTTTAAATGCAGATTGTTTATACTTTTTAAAATATAAGAAACGTAAAAAGCGTTTCTGAATCGATTCCACTTTTTTCACATGGCATTTATGAGAGGTTAACCATATGACTGAACCATATTCTATTTTACATTTCACCATACTATTAAAAAGGATTCTAAGCAAATCGACATTATTTAAATAAGTTGCATTTTTGCGTAGGAAACCCAAATTCCTGAAGTCACTATTGATTACGTATTGGATATGGTCGTTGAAAGTTAAGCGTTCATCAATAATAACACCTAAATCGTTAATTGATTCTACTTGGTTAATAAATGTATTTCCAATTCTATAATCTGCGAGAAAGTTGCGTTTTGATTTGGAGAAAATCATATAACAACGCTTTTGCCTGTTTAACTGAAGACATTTTTTTAGTCCAATTACATAAAGCATCAATATCTCTCTGGAGGTGTTGACAATCATCAACAGTTTGGACTTCAGCATATATCTTTATGTCATCTGCATACATTAAACAATTTGCAAATTCAATTATATTTGGAAGATCATTAACATACAGCAGAAACAATAATGGACCTAAATTAGATCCCTGAGGTACTCCTGAGTTAGTTACATATTCAAATGATTAAAATTGTTTGTACATGACGAACTGCTTACTATGAGTAAGATATGATTTAAGATATCGGTCATACGTCCATGTATATGCGTGTTTTGGGCTTATTTATTTGTCTCATAGGTGGAGAGAGGGGTATTCTATTATAACTTTGACATCAATTATATTTAATACAATTGCACCGCAAGTAGAAGTATCAATATTATCAATGTTAACTTTGTTTATTTTCCTGATTTAAATATCCATGAACTTCATTCATCTTTATTTACAGTAAATTATTGTGCATATTTACGCCTAATACTCTAGGAACGTAAATAAATGAATTTGATTTTATTTATCACCACTGTCTTTAGTTCACAGCAGCTCCCCAATTGTCCTCACGATGCTTGGTCAACACCTAAATTTTGAACCCTCACCAGTAGTCGAACTACCGGTCGGGACCACTCACACTGAAAGCGAGCTACCGACTAGGCTTCAGTACGAGCGGTGCCGGGTTCGATTGCTGGTGGGGGCTCAAAATTTCGCTGTTGACCTAGCATCATGAGGACAATTGGGGGGGAGCTGCTGTGAACTAAAGACAGTGGCGATCACAGTTGAGAGCTTCGAATTTCCTCTCCCAGCACGCCTAGTCAGCGTGGGAGCAGAATACCATTTCCTCCCTCCGAGAAAGGCCTTATCCAGTAGTGAATTGAATATGACTGAATTATATATAAGCGGCATAAGACAATTTCCACAGTATATTGAGAATAAGGTACGATGGTATTTAAATCTTGAAACTTCGAGCGCAAACTGTTTGTTTTTCAGGTATACAAACAGTTGTTGGATACAAAAGGCAAAAAGTCTGCGCTTGAAGTTTCAAGATTTAGACACTATTGCATTATATTTTCAATATACTGTATAAATTTTCTGATGGCGTTTACCATTTTGTTCCTCCAAGCGCCTCTCTCTCTCTCTCTCTCTCTCTCTCACACACACACACATACATACATA
>JAGDQP010042876.1:0-14801 GCA_022664845.1 Lepisma saccharinum
ATCAGACTTGGCCTCAACTTAGCGCTGACTAGAAGTTTAGCGGTCGATTGTAGAACTGACCCTTAGACATCAGGAATCGCTCTGTCTGATTTTCTACTAAATTTTTTCTTGATTTTTCAACATATTTTATTTACATAGAAAGTATCAAGAAAAAAATATTAAATATTAAATCGTGAGGTCTGGTTGTTTTCTGGCCAGGGTTTTGCTGAGACGTAGAGTTGATTTTTCTTACAGTAGGAGTGGTATTAATGCTATCATTGCTATGCTGCGAAGGTACAGTCCACTATATATGGTACCTGCCATACTCATACTATTACGAAGTATTTGTGAATAAAGCCGCCATTTTATTTCCCGCCACTACACCACTGAATTTACCTATAACAAACTCAAAATAATGTACTTTTAAATTCACTAGGTCTCAAATTAATATAATTTTAATACGTTCATTGTAATAAATGTTTAAAAAACATAGCGCAAATGTATTTTGTTCTACCGTGGGATAATAGTTACCATGTAACAAACTGTTTGAAAACCACAATAAATTGTATGACAATTAAACGGTACATGCAAAAGTACATGGAATACATTACAAATTTAGACTATTTAAAAAAAAAAAGATTTCAAGATGGCGCCAGGAATAAAAAACACTTCATTCTTCCTTTACTGCTACGTGTAACTACAGTGATATGACTAGTCTAAAATTACGCACTTTAACGTTCGAATCTTGCTCTTCTCCCACAAATTTTCGATGTCTGTCGCATACCGTGCTATATGATGGATCACCTTTGCACATATCTGCATATGTTTTAGGTATATCAGGTGCACCGTGTGTTGTCTCGGAATTTTCTTCATTTGTCAGTTCTATTGGGTCACTCGTAATGAACGCTTTTGAGCAAACTTGGTTACGAAATGCCGGTTCTTTCGAACTACATCAACCTTGCTTACACTTAACTGGAAATGCTCCGTAATATTTGATGATATGTACTCAGATGGATTTTATGAGCGAAGCGTCACATAATTGCGGTTTTTTTGTATTTCCTGTTACAGTTCAGGAGTCAAGGTGATGAGATTGCACGTTTGAAGATTTCAGCCGATAAATTTTCTCTACTTCTAAACAGTAGCACAGAAAGTTGTGTGTTTGCGAAGTACAAAGTGTCAAATATCTAAATGTTACTACATTTCTAATTCGCAAACAGACCAATACTACTACTAATAATAATTCAATTGCATTTTTATTAATAGCTTTTACACATGGCTCAAGTCGGGATAGGATAAGAGGAACAATGCAGAAAGAAGTGGACCAAAGCCAACATTGAACGTACCATTCCGGCATTTATCTAGTGCGAGAGGAAGAAATCTGAAAAATCTGTCAAGATAGTATCGAACCCAGGACGTCCAGAATAAGAAGCTAAACAATTATTCAACCATATAGAATTATGTTGCTATTCTGAGTAAAACTCCGCTATCATCGAATCACCTTCCTTGACCATATAATGTGCAAAGTTCGTGAACGCATATCACGCTTGACTGCTCTAAATTGTATAAAAAGTCAGGTTGAAATATGAATTTATGGCATTATCATATTAGCTCGTGTGCGAATTCGGATCCAAGTATCGAATTAAACAAGTGCACCTTTTTCAATATTCGCCGTCAGGTCCTGGAATGCTTTACCTAAGACAATAACAGAAGTTAAAACATTCCATGTTTTCAAAGAAGCATTAAATACTTATTATGCTAGCAGTAGATAAGCTTAGTGTAGTGTTGTAAAAGTTTTTTTTATGTGAAGTTTTTTTCATGTTTTTCTGTTCTTTTTATTTTTTTTTCAAAACGTAGTTGTTGTTTTCACACAACAAGTGATTTAATGCTTTACACTGCAGATAATGTAATAAGCAGGATTGGAGTTAAGCTTTTATACATTTATCCCGATTCACTTTGTTTTGTTTTCCATTTCCTGCAGACTTACGAGGCAAATGATGGGATTATTTATGCATTCACTGCCACATTGCTATACTTCCTATATCTTCACCCTGACAAACTAAGGAATTAACTAAAGATATATGGATTGAAGTTATTTGGTATAGTCTGTATTAAAATACTAACAAACTTCAAGTGAACTGAAGAAATGTTTCGAAATATAGGAAGAATTTAAGTTCTTAGAGATAATAAAACTTCGAAGACGTCTTTATTGTAAACTGAAAAACTATTTAATTCTTACCGAAATATGTTCTCATCGCGTATATACAATACGTTAATTTCTAATTACGATATTATTCAAGAAAGATATTTATTTTTGATCATAATTACAGTCGGTAAAAATCAATTATCTTCAGCTCAAAATCCCGGGAAATAACCTGCTTCTACTCAAGGGCAGAGATATATGTTTGGGTACACTAGTACATTGTTTTTTTAATTCGAATTTTTAAGGCCTTTAGGCAACTTTGGCTCAGACCGGATGGATGATGAGACGAATTGGTGAAATGAAGAAAGTGGGAGGAAATTGGAGTACCCCAAGAAAACCCATGCACACCACAAAGCCCATATAGTGTGAGCAAGGATCGATCCAACGACCCTTAGTGCCAGGTGAGAGCTCTACCAATTGAGCCACCGCTTCAACTTAGCGCTGGCTAGAAGCTTAGAGGTCGATTGTAAAACTGGAGTTAGTATATTAGACACCTAGGAACCTAACATGATACAGTGTAACCATATGGAGTTTTTTGCTTCCTATTGTTGATCTTGGTACTGGTTTTTGTAAGGAAATACAACTTTTTACTTTTGACAGATAGCTGAGAGAAGCATAATACTTCAATTTTTGAAGTGCAGTCAACCAGACTCTAGTAGCTTTAATGGTGTGAACCAATTTTGGAAACAGCGGACTATTATGCAACCTATGGATCATTAAGAACATTTAGATGTCTCAAAACGAAGAGAAGAAAGAGCCATGTGTTTCAATTCAACTGTCGCGACATGTATCTAACACTGTGTTACTCTTATTGAAGATTTGTCTTTGGGGGTAGGCGACTCTCCTTAACCAGTTAGACCAATCAGCCCTGACGCGTGTGGCAGATGCCAGATGGTCGCCTCTTACAAACCTATTAATCATGACTACGATTTGGTTGTGATCTAAGCCTACTGCATCTCGGAAATATATATTCGTAACGGATGACAATGTAGACCAAGTGTTTGCAAACAGCTGGACCCATTAAAGGAAAAAATACCATTATAATTCGAACGTTGTCTGGTTATGAATTTTATTCATTATATACAGGGTGATCCAGTAAGTTCGTATCACGCTCATATAACATAAGTGTTCGACTTACACGTTGAAAAAAATGGGATTTTATAAGTGCATATGCTGAGGAGTCCTGTAGGAAACCAATGGCTTCCAGGAAATACTCTGTGAGGATCAACTTAAAAGTTTCATGAAAATTAGGGAAACTTTTCACCTAAATTTTAACCTCTATAAAAAAAAAAGAACACTTTTTAGAGGATTTATTTGGATACTTCCTAGATACAGGTCTGATACTGGCTTTCTAAATTGCCTTCTATAACAACAAATTGCTTTTTGAGCTGAACCCGCGACCTCCCAAGTACTGATGTAGTGACGTGTAAATTAAAGCAGATTAAAAACATTTCAAGTCCGAACTCAGAACCTTTTCAATGAAAAACATTTTAGCCATTTTTCTTAAAGAGCCCTCCTCGCGCCCGCCCGCACTTAACATTTTTCAAAATATTTCCAAATCTAAGATCATTATCAAAATTTTCAGAGCATAGCGCACTAGTACTTACAAAGTATTATGAAATATAATGAACAGCGATCTCGAGATCTTGTCGATTGATAAGTACTGAGACTTCAATTAAATAATGACGTCATAATCTGAAAACTTATCATTCATCAATGGACAAAAATCGAGATCGCTGACTACTGTATTTCATAGTAATTTCTAAGTTCCAGTGCGCTATGTTCTAGCATTTTTGATAGTGCTCTTAGTTACTGAAATATTTGGAAAAATGTTAAAAAAAGAAGTGAGTGCGGGACGAGGAGAGCCCGTAAATGTGTTTCTCATCAAGTATATTAATGTGAAAATTACTAAGACGATTGAAAAATGTAGGTGACACTCGCTTGAATATCTATTGAACACTTACAAGCTTGTTATAGCCTTATGCTCGGTCTTTCACGTCTGGGCACGTTTTAATGATATTTTTTATAATATTCTATTTTTTATTTTTTTATTTATAGCTATGGTGTTCTTGAAATTATACCAGTTTGCCATCGCCTTTGTTGATTTTAGAGCACGACTGTTTTCTCTTCATATTTTCGAAACTCGTCGAACTCATCCTGTATTTTTTCTTCAACAATAGCTTTAAGACATTTTCTAAATAACCTGTTGCTAGGGTTGCCACCTGTCCCGTATAATACGGGATGTCCCGTATTTTGAGTAAAATTTACGCGTCCCGTATTATCAGTAGTAAATTCACAGACATACTTTCAACATATCAATAATTTTAACAAATAAATAGGGATGGTCTCTTTTCCAGCTGTTTACTATGCAGAATAGCGAGCAGATTCTAATCACATCCACAAGCACCAACATGAGTCCTAGGGATGGGTATAATGCTCATACCTTGTGTTTGCTCTCATTAATAACACACTGCAAAAATGGCTGTTAAATTCAATACTTTTCGGCCACTTTTCCCAGAACGACTACACTTTTTGTGTTAAATCAACACTGTTTGTTGTGTGATTTCGGTGATTCAACACTGTGATAGTGGTAGCATGATACCCTTCATTGAGTTGAATCAGAATAAGCATTGACAATACATCCATTGTGCTGAATCATCAAAATCAATACAGTTTGAGGTGTTTACTCAAGAATAAAACGGTGGTCGCCCAGGGACACTCAAAAGTGTTGAATTAACACATACATTTTTTGAAGTGAGCATTTCCAAGCAAGATGTTTTCTGTGTGTAATTGATTATTATGGAGGTTTTAAATTGTGCTTACAGTCATATAGTAGTACAGGGCCTAAGAAGCTACTTTTATTTTAAGTTATCTCAGATTTGTCCCGTATTTTTTGCCGGTTGTCCCGTAATTCATTCATTAAAAGGTGGCAACCCTACCTGTTGCACTTTGTTGCGTATGGGATGTTTAAGATGTTTAGATGTTACGTGTTAGACTTTTTTAAAGAAAGATATCCTCCTTTCTTGGTGCAGTGAAGAATTATGTAATCGAAAAGTTGTCACACCAGGCTAATGCCGGAATAGTTTTCCTTCAAACTAAGCCGTCGTTTCGACTTCCTTTCCACATCCTCTTCCATTCACTATCCAAGTATACCTAGAACCCATATCAGATTCAAATACAGAAAACCTAATGTAGTATGAATTTTAGCAAAGAAACCTACATAGATTGTATGTGTTCAGTAATAGTTTAAGTGTCCCATGTTGGACATTTTACCTAACTACTCTATGGCTTATGGAACTCGCAAGTTCATCACCTCAGTAACAAACGTTCGCCATTGGATTCTATCTTGGGCAACATCAAGCCAGTTTTCATCTAACCTTTCCCTCCCCTCTCTCTCTCAGATCCATTCTAATATTGTCATCCCAACGACGTCTCGGTCTTCCCAATGGCCTCTTTCGCTCCGGCTTACCAACAAAGATGGAATATAATCAGTTTTCCCCATCGGAGCTACCGGCAGAATAATTGTTCTGTATATTTTTTAATTTCAGCTTCCCTGATATTAATCACAAGGTTATCCGGACAGGTTTTTTTTTTTTAAATTTATTTAACTTCATTGGGTAATTCAGTCTGTTTCAGTTTGGAAAATATTGATTGCCTCATTAGTTTATGTTGTCACGTGTAACTTATTTGATTTCTCCGAAACTGCCATCCACTTTTATTGTCACCTACTTCTTCCAGTACTTTCTCGTTACGTTTTTGTTCACTTGGTTTATAAACATTCTTCAAAATTCACATTTTGAAAGCTTCCACAATGTACTGTTAACTACTTGCTCCATGTTCATAATACTCCAAACAAAATACAGCGCCACAAAATGGCAGGTCCAGAGATGCGGGGTGCCCCCTCTTGGCGAGGAATGATATATTTTTATAGCATTAGTTCCACAATTTACCTGTTAATAAGCTTCTGTTTGTTTGGTTTGAGTAATTGATTTTTTTCTCATGAGAATGACTTTAGCGTCTCATATTGCTTGATAAAACTTCAATATGAAGGGACTTCAATCTCAATTTCCTTGATATTAATCGCAATGTTAGAAGTATTTGGACTGAATAGAAATATACGTTGCCCGATACTAAGCGACTTTTTTATTTCTTTCGTGACCTCATTTTTGTTTGTTACGTACGCTCCCAAGTATTTAAATTTGTTTACTTTATGACCTCATCCCTAATTCTTATGTTTTTATTTCCTTCATTCCCTGTGTTTCGGCTTGTTATCATGTATTTTGTTTTATCTATGTTTACCTGTAGACCTATCTCATCGCACGCTTCTACTAAGACATAGGTGTTGCTTTGTAGTGCATCTATATCATCCCCTATTAAATCTACATCATCCGCGTATACGAACAGTTAATTCAAACCATTCAGTGATAGTCCTAAATAGCAAAAAATAATTTTGTTTATTGATGATTAAAAACAAAAGCATGAGGGAGCGCTATCATATCCAGTCCCTTTATAAGTTCTTGAATTGGCGCGACGCATGCTTTTCATTTTAATCATGCATAAACATTTTTTTTTAATATTTAGTACGAATTGTTTAAGAAAAGTATGTCTTTAAAAAGTTTTTTTGTATTTCTTTTTGAGTTACTTCGGCGTTCGATACTTTTGCAAGCTAATGTAATATGATCCAAATCCTAAAGTGTTCTGCAACCTGTCAAAACTCATCATCATTGCAGGTTAGTATTTATTTTAGGATAAGGTCCATATTTAAAAAAATATTAAAATATGCTTTTAAAATATATAAATATATAGAAATATATCAAAGTAACAATGAAGTATTGTATTGTCATCAGACTTACGTTGCTATGCAAAATTTCATCATTGTATGACATCGGGAAATGAGTTAAATTAACGTTGCAAGGTTTGAGGACACCACGAACCATTGTGAACTAAAGAAAAGAATGTAAAAATACGATATACTGCATTAACAACAAGGGTCACATTTTCTTCAGTTTAAGATATGTAGCTATATAGTAATAAAGTTTACAAATTATCAAATAGGAAAAAATTAACTTCCGTCCATAAATGCACTTGACCTTATCTAGCTACAGTTGCTACTTTTTTAAAAATAAAAAATGAAAAAAAAATGCGTGGTTCAAATAATTAGTAATTGTTTACCTGTGGTAACATGACTAACTTCCTCATTACTCAGACTGGTGTGTGTGTGTACCTGATTGTTTTTAACTGAGTGAATTTTATTTATGGTCTTTAGTCATCTAAGGCTCTGGTCGGGATAGGGGAGGGGAAAGGATATGGGAAGACGTCGGCCAGGACATAAGTTGAGGGTACAATCCTGGCATTTGCCTGGTAAGACATGGGGGGAAAAAACTGACGAAAACACGTCAGGATGATCGGCAGCTGAGATTGAACTCACAACCTCTCGAATGCTGAACCAGCGCTCTACCACTGAGCTACGGCCGCTCTGTGAATTCTTTTTAACTTCTGAAATGAGCTTGAGAGTTTAAGAAAGAATGGTTTCGAAGTTGATTAAAAAAATTCGTTCATTGGATCCCCACCGGATTTAAACTCTCTGCAGCGACAGATAAAGACAAACGGTGCGCGCGCCCCGTCTGTAGAAAAGACTTCATTTCATGTAGTATTATTTCTTTTTCTTTTCTTTTTTTAATAATAAAAAAAAACATTTTGTTTCCGGCTATCTACAAATATTAATTTTTGGGGATACCGGTGCCGCATTCCATGATAAAACTTAGCAAGTGAGGGCAAATATGATAAATGTATAAATCCAATTTTCTCGGGATTGCTGCCAGAATAGGTTTTGCAAACCTATTCTGGCAGCAATCCCGAGAAAAATGGATTAATAATAGACGCTAGCAGAACTTCATGAACAGCATGATAAATGTATCCTTTAAAAATCCTCTTGGCGGGAAAACATCGAAAATGTTTGGTCTATTCTACCTGTGCCTTTTCTCACGAAAAACTTTTATCCGCCACTGACTGACAAGAAGGACCATCCTGAAAGAATTAAAGAGTATGCTAACCATTCTTCTAACCAGTTGTATATTTATTTACTGTATATTACTAAATGCACTTTGGACTGTACGGTAAGACTTTAGTAAACTTTATTTTATATGGGCCAGTCAAGATTCGACCCTTTATACCTAGTGTTAAAATCCGCAAATACCCATGCCGGGACCTAGTCGTTGCTCTAACGCCTTAGACCGCACGGCTACTCGGTCAGCTTGGACTGTACGGTCTTCTATGATCTCCCAATTCCGAGGGATGATAAAGAAAGGAGGGAAAATTTCCACGAAAAGGTTAGAGAATAAAGGATATATGGCAACATCCAGTCCATCGTTTGTAGATTTAGGATATCTCTGATGACATTCAAAAGTGCCGGATGTAAGCAGTTTTATTATTCGTAGACGTTTGCCACTATAGATAGCGCCTAGGCTCGCCCTCGACTAATAGAAAATTTTATTCCTATTGCTCAAAAGAGACTTCGTTCCATTTTAGAACGTCTCCACATATTAAGTTCTCCCTTCCCAACTGAATTATACCCGTACATCAGGGGTGTGCTCCTAATAATTTATCAAGGGTCTCAAGAAAAAAAGATCGTAACACATTTTTTCTGCAATACAAATCTGGCTTATATCGCTACAAATATCCTTCCCTCGCAAGTCACTGAACGCACAAAAAAATCAAATGCACACACATACGCGAACATTATTCATAGTACTGCCTTTGCACAACGTTTGAACAGTGACATATCGTCCTTATACTCAATAATGGCCACTTTCTGAATAATTTGTATCGAACGTTGTTTAAATGAGAAAAGTAAGTTTATTTGATATTTTTTCCCCCTCGACAGCAATTTTAACCTAGGGCTAGGAAGAAACAAACATTTAACAAATGTGCAAGCTCCCTCCAGCACATCCCTGCCGTACATCTGAATAAACAGCTCAGTTTGCCGCTGAAATTTTAAACCAGGCATGCTTTACACTTCCTAGAAGTGATTCAAACAAATGAACATCATTGGCCTAGAAAGAATAAATCAATATTCGTGGAGTGGCGCGATATTGATGGTCAGATGGCGTGAGTTACTACAATATCACGCCACCTTTATAGGTCAAACTGGTTGGCTGTTGAATTCTCAGGTGACCTATCTTCATTCAATACCTTTATGTTCTACTTACGCGTGTGTTCGATTTTTAAAAACATATAATTAAGCCTCCTCCCTCACTTCCTGTCAGCTGTTGGGGATCGAAATAGTCAAACGAGAGAGAGAGAAGTTGGTGATTAAACGAGGAAGGATTTTCTTTTTCAGGAAACGATCAGTAGGAAGAGACTTCGGACTACAACAAAACTCCGAACATTTTCTTTTCTGTCAAATAAATTCCTTACATTTTAAAGTATGAGACCAGTTGCGCTACCAAGCAACGTTACAAACTCACGTCAAGGTCACCGAGCTCAATGGTGTTGGTAGTTTATGTACGAAATGAACAGTAAGGGTGTAAGCTCGTTAAGTTCTCATTAATTTTCCAGACATGGATATGGGATTGCTCCTGTATTACGAAAGCGTATTTAGTCCTTTAAAACTTCCCGCTCCCTTGTAAGCGAAAATAAGCTGATACCAGACCTCCTTCCCTTGTGTTTCGTAGTAAAAAAAAAAAATCTACACTAATATGTTCTAAAGCGAATTTTACGTAAGCATTCCTCTATACTTAAATTACAAGTGAATTTTGAATTTAAATTTTATTTATAACCTTTACGTATCTAAGGTTCAGGCCGGGTTAGGGGAAGTGCTGGAAGGTGTCTGCCAGGGCATTTAAGTGCCTGGTGTGACTGAGGAAAAACCTTAGTCAGGATGGTCGGTCGATTATTAGAAATATTTTGATTTTCTCGTATACTGTACGTCATTACTCACACATTTTTTGTGTGTTTAATATGCCAGTTTCTTTACTCATTACCAGTGGTAAAGTGGTATGAGTAATTTAAACCACTTTACCACTGGTTTTATGTGGTTCAACCACTTTACCACATGCCACTTTATGCATGGCATTTAGATATCACCTAACACCGTGATTTGAATTTCAATTCATTTATGGCCTTTAGACATCTCAGACTTAGGATGACGAAACACTGTAATAAACTTTTAAAGCGTCTGCATACAAATGTTAAGACAGCTCGATATTACTCCGAGTAAGTTAAGGAACAAGGGAAATGGGAAAGGGAGCCAAGGTTCGACTCCTGAGAATCACCGAAGTTCACTACATATTCCTCGGTTGCAAGATGTTCGTTGAATTTGAATTTCATTTATGGCCTTTGGGCAACTATGGTAAGGCGATATAGAGGTAGGGACAAGATGTGGGAAGGAGGTAGGCCAGGGCCTAGATTTGAAGGTACCATCCAGGCATTAGCCTGGTGTCATCAGTAAAATTGTCATCAGTATACTAATAGTATATGGTGGTCAAGACTTAACAGCATAGAAAACGTTTGAAAGATCAGTACAATGACTTCTACATAAACCTTACTGTCTATGTGTGGATTCAACAATATTAACTTCTTTGTAAAAAAAAAAAAAAGAAAAAAAAAAAAAAAATGTTTTGCAAGAGAGAAATTGCAGACTACACATGGAAAATATATTTGTCCGTGAATGACGATTTGCAACATTTTCACCAGTGTCGATAGTATTGCTACCATTTGATACTTCGTGATGTCTATAACAGAGATTACATATAGGAATGGAAACATGTCGGACAGTCTCTACTTGGAATGAAACAGTCGACTACTCGACTCCCTTAATTAAAATAATTGGAGACATTATTTGAGGATGTAACAGTCCTTACAAACATACGGTGGTTAACTTATAGTCTATTATCTGTAAGTTTCTTCTAATATTTTAAACAGCATTTAAATTAAAAGATTTTAGTTCAAACCGGACGAGCAGCTTCACAGTAAATCTTTCATGTTGGACTAGAACCGTGAGACCTACTTAAATTTGTTGTGTGGCACTTGGACGTTGAAAGTGACACTTGAATGTACAAGGTAACCAAAAAAGATTTGCTTTTTTGACGTCCCATTAATCATGAGCTCACAGAGAGGAAACTAAATGACGCACGTGTCTGCCAAGCGATCGGGAGTTCGTCTGACCATCGACCTTCAGTAATACAGGCACGGTGCTCACACACAGCAGAAAAGAGAAATGGAGGTATCGAAGCAGCGTGTTTGTTGTATGACTTTAAAGTGGATGACGAGGCTCTGAAAGCAGCCATCAAGGAGGACACTTGTCTAACGTGTGATGAACTTGCAGAAAGGTTTCTTGTTTCCGCTGAAACAGTCAGACTGCACCTTCATGGGATAGGGAAGTCATACAGGTTAAGCAAGTGGGTACCTCACACATTGTCGGCAGCCAACAAGGAACAACGAGTGACAGCCTGTTTGTCCTTGTTCACGGCACCTGAACATACCCATATTTGATCGCTTGGTCACTGGTGACGAAAAGTGGATCCTCTGACACTCGCAAGCGTACCAGATATTAGTTGTCGCCACGTGACCCTGTTCGACCACCTCTGCACCCACGAAAGGTTATGCTCTCTGTACGGTGGACTTGTCGCTAAGTGGTGCATTACGAGCTCCTTCCACCTTGTCAGACCATCACTGCTGACCTCTACTCACAGCAGTTGCAAAGGGTGCACAGTATATTGTGCGGCAGAAGGAGCCGACTTTGGTTAATCCTAACGGTGTGCTGTTCAACGACAATGCCAAGCCACATGTGGCAAAGAGGACCAGGGAGACACTTCAGTAACTTGGCTGGGAGACACTGTCATGCACCATATTCACAGGACCTGGTAGCAACAGATTGCCACCTGTTTCATTCCCTTGACAACCACCTCCGTGGGAGAACCTTCACCAATGAGGGAGACCTGCGGAATGCACTCACGGACTTCTTTGCCTCGAAGACCGCCAACTTTTATCACCAGGATATTGTGCAGCTGCAGGAACGTTGGCAAAAGGTGTTTGATGCTGATGAAGCTTACTTCAAAATCTAAAGGTTCGTACCGTCCACTGTATTGCTCTTTATCACTGCTCTCGAACGGCAAAAGCTTTTTTGGTTACCTTGTATTTGCACGCGTTTTGCCTTTGTAAGATCGGAATCTTTGCGGGTTTGATAATATATTTCACTTTGGACATTTTTTATGAGCAAACATATTTTTAAAGACAACACTGTTTACTTTTAAGTTAATAATATTACGCGTAAACGAAACAGGAGTGTAGTTTCAATTTGCGGTACACATATTGCAAAATAGTATTCCGTTGTAGAACGCACCTACAACTGGTTCTACAGTTGAGCTAACGGCAATAGTTTCCCAATCAACTGACGCAAGTTCACAGTGTAAGTTTTCAAAAGTTACATTTCGTAAACTTGTAGACTGTTGTAACATAGCTTTGGGTATTTACATAATTCATGAAGAAACTTTATTAAGTTGTAAATGAACGTCCTTTTAGTTGTTTCTCCTCCTGTTGACGTAATTGTTTTTGGTCTATGTTCACTTCTGGTTTAAAAACATTTTCATATACAGGTATTGGACAAAATAATGAAAATACTTTCAAAAGAGGCACATATTGCAACTGTGCTTGGCAACACTGAGCACTGTCTAAATAAACAGTATCTTGTTTGTTACAGGTAGGATGCACTAGCAGTCGTTCAGGGTAGAAAGTATAAGGTCACCTGAGGCCATGTATTTATGACTCTTGGGCGTGTCGTCAGGAGCATTAGTGGACAAAGAACACTGACAAGCAAACATTTACAAGTTGATGCTTTAGTGTTGTGAATACTATATCGGACAGCTAATTTGATGACCTGGGTTCTGTTCCCGGGGGTGATGTATTATTATTATTATTAGAAAAATAATGCTCTTTTTTATACATATACGCGCATTTTCAGATTTTATAATGTTCACTAATCATTGGTTAGGTTAGAAAAGTCAGGTTCGGAGCTTCTTATTTATACCCGATCCACTCTAGTTCACGGCAACGATAAGAGGTAGTTCTGGCGTCGAATTTTGAGGTTAATACTTTCTACTCCGAACGAGTCGTGGATGGACTGTGCGTGCACTAATAGTAGTGTGAGGCAGTGTGGTTGTAGACGTTGTGCAGGTATGGCGAGTAACAGACTTGACGCAGTTTCAAAGAGGTCTGTCTAATTGTGGGTGTCCGTCTAGCTGGAGCATTTGTGAGCAAAACAGTGACGTTATGTGGTGTAACACAAGGCACTGTCTCGAAAGTCATGACCTCATACACAGTGCACGGTAAAACAGGGTCGGCGAAGAACTATAGTGGTCGAAGGAAGGACGAAGCTGCACGATAGGGACCGTCGGGTCTTGAAGCGAACTGTGACGTTGCAGAAGAAAACAACGGCCGAGAAAGTGACTACAGATCTTAATCTGCACCTACATACCCCAGTGTCATCCAAAGCTGAGACGGGAACTGTATAAATTGGGTGGGCATAGGCGTGTTCTTATTCTCAAGCCTCTAATAGCAGACCAGAATGCTCAAAGGCGACATGCATGGTGCAATGCCTACAAAAACTGTTATGTGGGTCGGGCGAGTTATCCTTTACCCTCTTCCCCACCACTGGATGCGTATTCGTCTGGCGAACACCCTCTGACGATGTGACTGTCAAACATATATCGTGGTATTCGGCAGTTCCCCTTGTCACATTACACGGTTCGGTCAAAGTAGCAGTGTATAGAAAACTCTTGGGTAACCAGGTTCACGCAAAGGTGCAAACTATTTCCCGACTGAAATGCCATATTCCAGGATAATAATGCCCCCCTCCCCCATTCACACCGCTGACCCTGTTCAAGAATCGTTTCACGAGCATGCTGATGGGGTTCAATATCTTCCCTGATCCGTGCAGCCCCCAGACCTGAATATCATCGAGCCTCTGTAGGCTGTTTGGAAACCATGGTTCGGCGTCAATTTCCACCACCTCCCTTGCCTCTACGTGAGCTGGAGGTTGTGCAGCATGAAGAATGGCTTCAAATTCGACTCACCACCATTCAGGACTTGTATCGGTCTATTCAAGCTGCATTGCGCGCTATAGGTGGACCAACACCGTATTAATACAAAATGTTCAGACATCCACAAATGTTTCCATTATTTTGTCTAATACCTGTACGTAGTTCTCTCTGGTAAAATTCTCTACCAACTGTCTTTTACAACCCAGCTAGACGAACAAATGGAAGGTGAAAAACATCTGACTGCATTGGATTCCCAGAGATTATAAACAACTCAGAAGACTACCAAATGTTAGATAGAAGAAATCAAGAGTTTTTATAAAGATCTACTTGGATGAGAATTGCAACTAACCACTGATTTGTGGATGGAGGGGGAGAGGAGAGGCTTTTCCCAGCAGTGGACGTACATGACTGAATATTATGATCATATTTTGTACATTATTCAATTTCTTGTGTCGACGGGCTGTGGTATGAAATCGCCTTCCCCGAGCGGACTCATCTTAGGAAATAAAGGCAAATGAGTAATAAATCTAGAAGTCCGTTAATGGAGCAAAAAGTTTGAGGTCATGAGGTTAGAACTGCCAGAT
>JAGDQP010042877.1:3641-16401 GCA_022664845.1 Lepisma saccharinum
TAGATAGATAGATAGATAGATAGATAGATAGATAGATAGATAGATAGGTAGGTAGATAGATAGATAGATAGATGTGTGTGTGTGTACGGACGTATAGTATATCCTTTCTGCTTTCAACAGAGAAGTTACCACAGAATGATGAATCTCGCGCACGATTTTCTGGATATGGATTGGAGTGTCCTCTTATTGTCGGAAGATAGACGCCAGAGCAAATATTTAAACTCGTATGCCCACCTCCAGTCTAATCCAATGTAGACCAAACTTTCAGTTCTAACTGAAGTTTATACGCTTCTTATCGCTGTGTAGCTTGTTTTTTACTTAAGGTTTAAATCCAGATTTATTAATATAATAGTATACCGTACTCTGTACGTAATAGAAAATACTGCAAATATTATTTACTTTTTTTGCAAGAATTAAGACATGGATTTAAAAAACGGGCCACACAGCGATATCAAGCGTAAAAAACTGAGTTAGAACTGAAAATTTGGTCCATATTGGTTTAGGGTGGAAGTGGACAAACGAAATCCCGAAATCATAATTTTAAAGCTATGGCATAGTATCGTCCTATTTCAAATGCCGTGTATATACATTGTTACGCTCATTAAGTGAATTTATTTATGAGGAGACCTGCTTTTATAAATAGAAATGTAACATTTTTCTCAAATTTGCAAGGCGTGTGTACTTTTTTCTCGTAGTACACATTTTAAACATTTTCAATAACTAATAGCACTCTAAAAATGTAACTTAATAGCCCACTAGAGCTTACAAATTAACATGAAAAATAATGGACAGCGATCTCGAGATCTTGTACATTGATGAGTGATACGTTTTCAAAGATTATGATGTCATTATTTAATTGAAGTCTTAGCACTCATCAATCGACAAGATTTCGAGATGATTTTCCATTGTATTTCATGATAATTTGTAAGCTTTAGTGCGCTCCGAACTTGCATTTTTGATAGTGCTCTTAGTTTTAGAAATATTTGGACAGTGTTAGAAGTGGGGTGGAGCGAGGAGCCCTCTTATTGGAACTTCCTGTCTAGAAGCGTTAATGCTGTCTTTGAACATAACGAGGATATTATTCAATGCATGAATAAGATTGTGAAGATAGAGGAAGAGAAAATTTCAAACATAATGCACCGCCCTGAAGTCCAATGAATAGCTAAAGTCAGAATGTTGCTTATGGATACATGATCAGAGCCAATCAGAATAGTTCTTATTTTAGCGAATTGGGAAAAGAACCAACAAATTTGTGCCAATGAGACTTAAGTGGGTGTTGGTTGTACTTTGGTTCCGTTCTTAAATTTTGTCGATGTTCACTGAAATCCACCTGAGGTGTACGTAACCTGATACTCCCTAATTCATATTGTCTTTTTATGAATTTGGAAACATGTGCAGTTGAAACACATTATTCTTCTTTTTGCATTCTTAATGATAGATGATCTCCAATTACAATTGCTTAATCCATGCACCTGTGGCTTCGTCTGTGAATACACACAATTGAGAAAGAATATTATTTTATGGAGCTACAAGAAAACGTGAAACTGCTTTCTTGTTTCTCGCCAATAAACTAGCTACCAATGGGAAGGTAGTTAACACCACCCCGTTACTAATACTTACTACAGTACTAAAGTATTACAAACTTACTAATGCTTTAAAATAAACCTAAATTTCTTTAACGGTAGATGACCAAGTGCATTACAAGTACAATCGACCACTCCCCATTTTGAAAAAAATCATCTAGGAAACAAAAACAAGGGCTTGGGAATCGATTCATGCAAATGAATAACCACTTTTGACAATGCTGTAACAGCAGCTTAATTTTTAATTTATACTAATTTAATATCTATTATTTTTAATGTTCATACTTTAAACTATAATATCTTTACAATGCAATAAGGCATTTTCATTTCTATTATACATAGACATTTTATTAGTTATATATCTTATTTTCATATATATACACAGTACACACGTATCCGACAACACAATTCCTGCGGATAAATCATAGAGTAACCATGTTAATTTACTGATTATTAACCTATTATAGATGTACTACTACTTCTTGATTGTGGGCAACCCGGCACCGAGCGCGTAAACACATGAAAGCTACCTTACTCTGCCACCTTGTAGTCAATAGTACCTTATTCCTCACAATTCTAGTGATAGTACCTTACTCCTTAACATACATGCTAACAGTCTCCAACAGCGGTTTCCTTCTTCACCCTTTGCGTTTGCGGTTTTTTTACCTGCTGCACTAACCTTTTGGGATTCAGATTTTAATACTGTATTACAGACTTAAGGGTTTTAGCCTGCTTCACCGCTCTTCCCCTCCATCAGACAAATCTTACTCGAGCTTTCCTTTCTCTATTTCATACCTACTGGAAAATGTTTTGAATAGATAAAAACCGCCAACAAATACCATTCCAATGCTTTAACGTAGTCCCTGATTGAGCATTATGCTGAGTCATATGTACCATAGTTGGGTACTCGCTTACTGGAGCGTTCCCTAGAGGGACCGAACTAGCTTAATTCTTGTGTCTGTACAGTGTAAAGGCCTCAGGTCTATCTAGATTTTCACGACCCTTTTGAAATTTTGATCGTGCACCAAATTTCTTTCCACCGATTGTACAGACAACAAGTCTTTATCCTGTGCATTCAAATGTGGTTTCCGAAAATTTCGTTTCGTGGAAATTTCTTTCCATAGATCGTAGTGTCAAGGGGCTTCTCATATGATTTCTCAAATCTTGTTTCTGGGTAAATTCCGGTCCACAGATCATAGCCAGTCAAAAGGCGTCTAGCCTGTGTGGATTCTCATGTGAACTTTCAATTTACATTTCTGAGTATATTTCTTTTCACAGATGGTACACTCGAAAGGCCTCTCACCTGTGTCGATTCTCATATGACGATACAAACTACCTTCCCGGGTAAATTTCTTTTCTCACACCGAAACAACACAACATTTTCTTTCTTTCCTCTTTTCCATAAATGATTCCATTTTCATTTTTAATATTTTATGCATTTCCCGGACAAAGGTTAGAAGATCAGTTTAGATGTTCTTTTCCTTATACCTATGTTACAAACTGCATGGACATGAATTAGCATAAGTCAAGTTAGATATTTTATTCATTATATGGATTCACATCCCGTTTAACGAAAGAAACAGTAAGACCGAATTTTCATATAGACGATCGCCCAGTGTCTTGCTTACAATTTGGCTAAATAGTCAATGTTTAAGCACGTGTTCTACGTAACACGAGTTTCTATTGGCTACACATAAAAATCATAAGTAAAGCATGCGTCGAGCCCCTACAAGAAACGCTGTGCTAGCACAATCGCTGACTCCCAGTTGGGAATGTTACTCCCCCGCGAACGTTGTGCCTGAACATGTTTGCCAGGACTGTCCGGAGACAACGACAATCTGCATCACCTGCCTAACGTTGTGGTAATGTGCACATAACTCGTCGTCGTTCTTGCGGCATTAATGCCGAAATGGGTGAAAGTGATTAATAAACACAATTAAAATTACATAATCTTATTGCACTTCATTCTTAGGATACGACCCATTGTTTGGCTGCAATCCCACCTTGTCTTTGTAGTTTTCGTTATTTTAAATTTCTCTTATTTTGAGTATTTTTTGTCGTGAACAATAGATATTCGAGAAACAGCTCGAACTATGAATGATCTTTATGTTGACTTGTATTTTTTCTATCCTACAAATTCTTCATCGAAAATGACTTCAGAAGCATTTGTGGATAGAGGTAGAGAGGCTCTTTCTATACTTTGTATTGCGTCTGCCAGGGCCTGTGTTGATAAAGCATACCATCTCCGCCATTTGCTTGTTGTAACAGAACAAAAACCTATGGCACGATGTTCAGCCATTTGTATTGATTATTTATCATGTAGACAAGTTATTTTTATTCACTTGGAGCAATTGGGTACAATCACGGAAGTAAGTACTGCGGGAGTCTAGCAATTATTTAGTGTATGGTCTAGAATATAGTTTCTGTTTAACGCTGTAGCCGTTATCACCCCCGCCATATTGGTGTGACCTTTCCATTGATTTACATGGGAATGGTTTTACTCATTTTATGCCTGTCAGAAATAGAATGTTCAGTTCCGCTTTCACGAATTTGTCTTGGTGGTTATTTTGACTCTTGTATAGTTTTGGTTTGTGAAATTTCTTCAAATATATAAGTATTATGTATTATGAATAGTTTGCTACATAAATCACAATATGCCAAATTGAAATTACACTGTCCGTGTGTAAAATATTGCATTTCTACAAAATAGCACGAGTCCAAGATGATGAGAAACTAGGCGAAAACAGAAGCTGAAAATTACGCTCCTGGGAGATATAAGACGAGTCAAACAATTCACATGTAAATCAATGGAAAGTGCGTACCAAGATGGCGGGGATGGTCTACATCGTTAACTTGTATTTCTAGATTAGATAAACACCCTTTAGGCTAAGACTGCCACATACCGTTCCTTAGACATGTCACGGCTTATTCATAACTGTATGTCTGGTCCATAAATATAATAATATAAATACATAAAAACTGAATGCTAGTTTTTATTCAACTGCCACAAAAGTACTACACGGAAAAGATAATTTGCAAAAAGGTGATAATAAAAATGTGCACTAATTTTAAATGCATTTGTGGGTCAAAGAGAAAACTAAATTCAATTTTAAACCTGTTGTTAATATCCATGACGCAAGGCAAAGGTACCAGTTCTCATCATTGCTCCAGTGGTCGTCATGTTTTGACTAAATATGTAAAAATATGACAACTTTACATCGTCTGGTGACAAAAAAGGGACCAAGTTAGCGTTATAATTGTTTGTAACCGGCATCATTAATATGCTTATTGCGTTACTCCGTTTAGCACAAATGTCTTGGGTTTGGGCGCCAAGTTTGTGTTTCCTGCTATTTCCGTTGTTTTGTTACTAAAAAGTGTTAATCAAGTGAAAAAAATAAGCATTCAAGTTTTAGGTATTAGTACCTGATGTTTCCATGTGCATAAAATGTCCCTTCAATAATGAAAATAACTATCAGATTATAAATCTGCGTGCCTTCACTGCCACTTTCTCTGCTTTTGGGTGATGACGACTACTGGTGCAAGGCAAATATACTTTGCACCAATGCTCATCACGGGTGTCAATTACAGGTGAACAATTGCTTCCTTCTTGAAACTTTTACTCCAGAAAGTCATTCATTTCATTTAATATGATGTTAAATTTATAAAAATGTCATGGTTATAGCCTCACTCTTTCGAGCAGTCGTCAGTAAAAATCAAAATTTTAATTCCTACATATTCCACCGGATGTCAACTCAGGTTTCTTCTAAAGAATTTCTCAGAATCTTTTAGCAAAGCCTCTCTGCCTCTTTCCATTGAAGCGCGCTTTATTTTGACAGGTTCAGATCTAGTGAAGAAGAAAAAGAGGAGATCATGCAGATTTTCCAAATGAATATTAGTAGTAGATTGGGTGACGACTACTGGTGCATTGGTGTGACGACTGTAGGGAAACAGCAAAATTTAGGATGACGACTACTGGAGCAAAATTAGGGTTGTAAAGAGACCTAATTCTAACACTGTAATGCAAATTACCGAATAGATTCATGCTATTACATTATCGCACGAGACCTGAAATTGCTAATGAAGTAAAAAAAGTAGGGGTTGTTTTACACATAATCTATAGAAAGCACTTCCTGCAAAATCACCCTTAACATGCTGGGAACTGGTGCCTCTTTACCTTATCTAAGAACGAAACGTTCTTATTTTTTATTCTGTCAGATTCACATTTGTAGGAGCTATTCAGTGTTTTGTGTTCCTGTCAAATTTGATTTTTGTAACATATTACCATTTTGCAATTCTCAATTTATAATATCGTTAATCCGTTCTCATAAAATATTTAAGATGGTGAATCTAACGCTGTGAAAATATAAGGAAAATAAGTTACTACCTTAAATTTAAAAAGCTGTAGAAATTATAAATAGTCAACTACGTGAAAATCCAATGTAAAAATAATACGTGGAAGAAGAGACGATAAAACTCCTTTGGCTTTATGTAGAAACTTTACCTTCGGCCGGTCCTGACTGCAACACACATTACGATATGCAGAAAAGCATGAAACAGGAGTTTTGCATTTTAATTGAATCACAGACATTCATTAATTTCCGAGTAATTTAAAATGAGAAACTCCTAGAATTAAGAAATAAAAAAGGATTTGGAATTTACCAGTGGCGGCGATAACCAATTGAGGGCTTCCCCGCGGAAAAAAATAAGAGGCCTCCCCATATATATATGCCTACAATATGTATTTTTAATCTTTATGCCTTTGAAGTATATATGCTGATAACATAACTGCGTAACATCATGACGCATTTTACTAACTAACGTAAAGTCGGAAAGAGAAACCCGTTTAGTGTTCGACGAAAGAAAGATATAATCCAATAAAATAACATAACACTAGGCTTCGGATTTTTAGGATCTAAAAAGTTCAAATTAAGATTTAAAAAAGTGCATTTTAGGATTTTGTAGGTTTTAAAACGTTGTTTAGGATTTTATGCTTTATATTACAGAAAGAGGCATTTTAGGCCTACATTTGTTTACACTTTAACACTTCTTTCAACACTATTTAATAAATTTTGAGGTAACCAATCTTGGTCCCCTCCCCAGCACCGGCCCTTTTGTCTTAGGAACGTCATGTTACCCAGTAAAGATGGCCAACATAAAGGTATTTTTGGTGTTATAATCTCATCAGGCCTTCTGTAGGGCCCTCACAAATCGCTAGAAGCCTATATGGGATGTTTAAAAAAACAAATAAGTTCTTTTGGATGCAAAATCGAAACAATAATGTTGTATGTCTGGTAAAACAACGAAAGGGAAAGAGAAAAAAATGTAGGACGGCAATTCAAGAAATAATAATTTATTTGTTTCTAATTTTAAAGAAAAATGTGCAATCATTAATTTCTATTAAGCCCCTCGTACACGATTCAATAAACACAGAATCAAATTCTTGAACAAGCAGTTGGATGAGTGCGTACACGATCGAACTGGAATAATCAAAGGGTTGTATCCAAGTAGTGTTGAAAGTGCTTTGATGGTGCTCGTACACGATTCGATAAGTTAAGCGGAAGTGTGAAGGAGCCAAAAGCACATGAGTCGATTTGCTCTTTCTGCGTTGAAAGTGGGAACACGGAGTGAATGTTAAACATGATATGCGTCGCTTTCAATAAAAATAATAAACTGATTAACGGCTGCGATTCCGTAGTTGGTGATCCCTCGAACATCGACTTTTTATTACTTTCTTCAAAACTTTTTTCAATTCTTACAAGTTTTTATTTATTTCCGGTTACACGCACTTCTATAAACATCTAACGACAACTAACAATCCAAAGTAAAAATGCATATTTTATTATTATTTCGTTACATACGCACTCCAGTTGATCAAGATAGCGCCATGTGGCGGCATACTAATCGTGACAGTTCGTGTCGGAAAAGATTTATTTGCGTTCGTTCAAAACTACATGCAGATTGTAGTGATGCGGCGGAATATGAATCGCATTGCGTCGTATTATGAATGACACATTATTTGCTACAAAAATCATGGCCACAATGTTGAATAAGCAAAGGCGGGTAAAAGAAGGTTAATTTTTTTATTATATGCGATGCATGGTTTAATGTGCTCGCTCACCAACGTGAAAGCAGCCAAGTAGTTCCAAGTACTTTTCGCTATTTCATGCACGGTTTAATGCTCCCTCACCAACGTGGAAGCAGCCAAGTAGTTCCAAGTACTTTTCGCTATTTCACTCTAATTTAATAGTTCCATGACTCGAAACTTTGTTATATTTTAAGTTACAACACTTTCACATACGTTGGAAAAGATTGCATTGTTTTGTGCCGTATGGTAAAGTGTACCCAGATACTTCCTTGAACTTCCTACATACAGTAAATAAAAACTCGACCTTTTCACATAAATTATGAGCAAGTCAGTGGCACTTTAAATATTAATATCCTACTGCTTCTAAATATAATACAAACTTTATTAGGAATTATAGTAAACCCTCTGCATCAATTTCTATTGCAATAGTGATTGTACAAAAACTACAGAAGAAACATCAGGTACACTTTACCTCAGCAAGATGCGATGGAATTTCTTGTAGCGATAGTTTATTTTATTTTCAGATAATATCTTTATTTCGCATCATAAAAACAAGGGCTTAAAAACTCCCTGCTCCATGTTCACATTTTAATTTTTAGCATTCCAGAAGCACAGGTATCACGTACCAGCGATGTGATTGGTAGATCACTGCGTTGAATTCAATAAAAATAGGACAGGTTCTAAATAGGACGAATTGGATGAGAATACTTGAATTCAAGAGATTTCCTGTGTTTAGTCTCTGGCTCGTGACGTCATTTTCATCCAATTGCTTGTTCAACGCTCTTGTTCAAGCTTTATTGAATCGTGTACGAGGGGCTTTATGCTTTCCAAAGGAAAGAAATAAAGTTATAGTTGAAATTATTTCGTATGTTGTCATAGTTCGCATGGCATATATGAAAATAGCAATCTACATGACGCGTGCCAATGATAAGGGATAAGAGCATATGTTCTTTTTCTTTGGAATGTAATGAAATGTAAACAAGACGAGAGTATAAGATGAAAGTTCAAGACGTCTCTTAACCTGAAACAGGGGTCGAGCGAAAGGGAAAGCGGGAGAAAAGTAGAGGTTGTCTTTGAGAAGACAAGAAGAGATCTTTCATACGAACGCTTTATCTCTAAGCAGATGGATTCTAAGAGTAATGTTTCAACTAACTGAGAAGGAGGAAGGAAGAGTGTTACTTTATGAATGAACAATTAAATAAAATGGCCGCTACGCATATAGTAAAGGCGTGGCTTAAATCAAACAATTGACTGGGTGTCTGAACACAAGATACGTAAGAGAGAAAGAGAAAGAAGGAATGATGTTAGATAAAGCTTTCTTTCAAAGAAAACAATGTTATGCATTGCAATATCTGAAGTAAGATATAAAAGGATGCTAACAAATATAATACCGTGTCAGATAATAATAAGGATGGAAAGAAGTCTATTATTTTTGTTAAAGAAATGTCAGTTATCTTTCACTGAAGGCAAGTGTTGTGATGGCTGTGAACGGTTTTGAATTGCGTTTAAGATTGTTAGCTATTCCGGAAATTCTGAAATTAATAAAAGACGACGTGTTTCGGGACTTCAGTGTTGAAGAATATTTCTTGACTTTTGGGGATCGAAATTTTTGTAATTGTTGCTAATTGACTTGAAATTTGGGCTACAAGCTAACAGTAGACATGAGTTTGAATTGATGGGAGCTATATTTTGGTCTAAATTGAAGAAACGTGTTGCTAGTTTAAGGGAGACATATGATAAGACCTTTCTGATTAATACATGTCACGATGATCGAGTTATTCTGTTGGCGTATTTCTAAGGTAAGTAAATTTAAATGTTTGTATATGTATACGGGCGTAATTTATTTAAAGTCAGCGTATGCATGGTTGCCTAAAAGAAAGGATAACGTTGCAGTAGTCGTATACAACGTATTCGGACAACTTGAACTTTCAGTCGCTTATAACTATTATTCCTATACTCAAATATTTAAAGTTATATCAGTGATTCAAAGTCAAATAATCATAATCGTGAACTTGGAAATAATCCGAAATATAGTTGGATATTTCATTTATTTCGTCATATTCGGGTAACTTAAAATCTTATCTTATCTTCAAAATACTAAAATTCATTTATTCGTTTTAAGTCGGTTTGGCTCAGAAATACAGATAGCATTTATCCCTTCACTTGTCTGTTGGATGACTTTCCTCGGCAATCACAACCGATGCTGATGATGCTGATATTGTGTTCTGCACGAAAGTCCCTGGGTCTTTGATTCGAAGGTCCCTGGGCAAGGTGAAGTTATGGTGGTTTGCCATTGCCTTCCGTGGGACGATAATGACGTCCTATAGTTTAACGTGGGATCCGAACCACTTGTGTCCCCACCAGGAATCGAACCCGGGACCATTTGATTACAAGCAAGAAATATGGAACGGAACGAAACGAACAAAACAAGTCTAGTTTTTTGTTTAGTTTGTTCATATCTACCACTTGTTAGCCGTTTTCGTGATACTAACACTACCGGGATATCATCATTGCAAACATCAGGCTAAGGGAATCGTTTAAAATAATTGAGAAAATGGACACAATACAGGACGACAGAACAAGAAATTAGACAAAGCAATTGTAAGACATCAAGGATTGCGACCTATTTAAAAAATCAAGGATTTGTATCCACTAAAATTTAACTTTCCTTCCTAAAGTATAATAGATGCTCACGGCTTTCACGTAAGTTGACATCCCGATATTTTCCTGGAGCGAATTAGCAATGCCTTTCATATTATTGATGCTACTCCTTACATTTCCGTCGCTTTGAACTCACGTTTACTAGAGTACATTTCTGGGCATTTTTCATTACGTCTTTCCACACTTGTGAATCACCCTGTTTCATGTGTTGTGCTCTACCGACACTGCAGATGTCTTCCTAGACCATGCTACAAATTTATTCCACTTAATAATCAGAACGTCACTGTTGGCCATCATCCGTACCTGGCGATTATGCAATCACACGCAACGGGCATGAAAGTGTCCACCATTTTGTATGTGTTTAAGATATCGACTTAATAAAAACGAATTATTGTTAGCAGGTGGAAACCCTATCCATACATATCCATTTAGACCAATCTTTCATTGGCAGATTGTCCGGGAATCAGTACGTTCCTTTGGGGAATCTCTTGCGCGTGCATTGTAGGGTTCTGAAGCATACATATTTCAATAGAGCATGTATGACTTCTTATGTTAATTTTTTTCCCGCGCTCTGTACGTTGGATAGTTTCCGAAATATTGGCGTCCGAAATTCATTTTCCCACGCTTTCGGCACCTTGTAGATCCGAAACTATGGCCGTCGCCGAAAGTTCAAGAGGACTTTTCTTCTTGTCTCAGTGTCAGGAATCACCTCCCAAGAGCTTTAACAGTTATTTTGCAACACCCGATATATATGTATATATATATATATATATATATATATATATATATATATATATTCTCTGACATTTCTCGCCGTTATACTGTTTCCGGCCCTGTGGGGCCCAGGACTCACTTCCTGCAGTTGCGACCAGGACATATTCTTATTCTCTATTCCGTAAATACAGAATCTGGATTAAACAATGGGTGTTCCCATTTCAAAAATTGCAGTGGGGCCCACGCAGGGCAGCACAGACTTTCGTTCATCCATTAGTCCGCTAGTTCTGTTCATTTTTTGCAACTTTTCTCTCTTTCCAGTTTTCAAAAGAACTCATTCTAACCTAAATATTTCGCCGTTCCGGAACTCAGCATGGTATCGACGATTGCACGCGATTATGACCTTCATCGGCCAATATCTCGAAATCCTTTCGGCAGAATTTTTTGTGCCCATTGAGACTTTTTATCACAATGACATAAACTACCTGTGTGCGAAGTTTGAGCGCCCGTTAGTGAAATCCAATTTGCATTTAAAAAGTGCGGAATCCTTTCCTCGATAAACCTGTAAATTATTTACCAGAAAAATATCAATACCACACATGGAAAGTCTGCAGTGCCTCGTGTCATCTCTAGACCTACTCGGTAACAATTAATTAAGTACAGGAAATACAGGCTCCGATGGCGGCGACATAATATGTTTGAAAATGTTCTTCTTAATTAAATGTTGTACAATGAATAACCTTAAATTATAAACACAATTCGAATACATAATGGGTAAGGTTTATTAGAATAGTTATAGAGATGCATTCAAAATGAATAGGAAAGCTATTTCATTAGCGATGGACAGGCATGCGATATTATTGCTGAGATCTTTTATGTGAGAGTTATTACAAACCAATAATCCAGCTTCAATTAACGATTTTATAGTGCGCAAAAGTGCTTTGCAATTTAAAGAAACAATATTATATGGAGCGTATTGTTTGGTCTTGATTGGGTCTGAGCTAATTTGACGTTGATTTCGCACTCTCTAACGGTTGTGAACAGTGCGAAACATGAAGCAATTAGTGTACAAGAGCAACTACTGTAAATGTCCTCTTCTCCTTTCGCGCGGCTCTTATGTCGGATGTTTTTAAAAATGCGGTTTAATTTCGGATCTGCAAAAAGTGAACAGCCCTGCCTGCAAGGTGACATTGCCGTTCCTTTGGGCTTAACTTTCTTCGTGGCTGGTCATATATTTTTTCTGGCACAGTAAATATTATTTATTCATTGTCTTGGTGAATAACGGGTTACGATGACTCTTTGCAATAATTGCTGGGAAATAAACTCCTGAAAGATATATAATTAAATAGTTCTAAATGAATACTTTTCTGGATGCTTATTACTAACTGTTGCACCACAAAGGAAAATTTGTAGGTAGTTACTGTCGCTTGCTGCTGTGCTTCATTTCTTCAAACATGCATTGCAAATATTTCAGACGAACAAACAACAGCGAATCGTAGTTTTTTTAGTTAGTAACGAGAAAAATAATGTTCGAGTAAGATTCACTTTATCTGCTTCAAAGAAAGTAAAATTTACAGGAGAATGATCATGTTAATAAAGTGTGTAGCAGATCTGAAACCGGCTCAGTTTTGGTGTCCTTGTCTTGGGAACATAATCAAATGGAAATTTCCGCGTCGTAATTTTCATGCTCTGGGGTAACATCTTCGGTCCTGGTCAT
>JAGDQP010042878.1:0-16400 GCA_022664845.1 Lepisma saccharinum
GTGTATTTGTGTATGTCTTTGTGTTCAAAGTACGTGCTCTTTACCAGTAAGTTTTTCGAAATCGCGAAAGTTATCAGTCTTTCTCCATTGTTGTTGGTCTTTTCGTGAAGACTGTATTTGCCTATAGTAGGTCTATATTTTTCTTCCCTCCCTACCTTTGCATTGAAATCACCCAACACCATTTTCGAATTATACTTCGGTAATCGGTCAAACAACCTTTCTAGCTCATCGTAGAATATATCTTTGTCGTTATCAGTAGCCACCTCGGTCGGAGCATAGACGTTTAATAAAACCGTGTTACCCCATCGAGTACGTATCGTAACGTACGATAGTCTTTCGTTTATGAACTCTATATTCTGAACCGCCTGAAGGATACTATTCTTAATGAGGAACCCTGTTCCGAAATCGTGAAACTGTGTTCCCCCGTAGTAGAAAGTGTACTTGCCCTGTGGGATGCTATCTTGACCCTCCCATCGAACTTCTTGTATCGCTAGTATGTCTAGCTCGTACTTTTCGGTCTCGCGTACCGACACCTGAAGAGCGCCCGTTTGGTATAATGTTCGTACGTTCCACGTTCCTATTCTAAGGTCTTTCTTAATCCTGTTCATAGAGCCCCCTGAAGCAGTCCCAGCCCGGAGATCCGAATGAGGGACTAGTTTACCTCCGGAATATTTTACCCCAGGAGAATCCATGAACCATCTTAAAATAGTTTCATAAAACATTTGTTCAGTCGCCCGGCCATTTCTACTAAACCGATTTGTATGTTTTATTTAAATGTTCGTATTTACGTCTAGATATGTTATGAAGCACTCGAATCCCTTTCATCCTCACCAACTTTGAATATAAAAGAATCGAAATTTTCTTCTTACATATTTCTTTTGGGAGTTCTTTTCGCAGAAATTTGTCCAGTCGCCCAGCAATATCTACTGGAGCGGTTTTCATGAATGATTTTTAAGGTATTCTAAATTCTGCCTTAATTTGTTATCAAGAATTCACATTCCTCTCCTCCTCACCAACTTCGAATAAAACCCCAGTAGCACACAAACGTTGAAAAACGGACAATGAAGAAACGAATTCAGTTGGCTAAAACAGAGCATGGTTGCCGTCTATTGGTATACGCATTTAACTGCATTTTGTCCGTTCCTTTCATCATGTATCATGATCTACAGTATTAATCTTCCAACAGTAAATAATTCAACCATCTGCCATAGGGTTCGAAGCTGGAACATTCCGCACTCGTCGTTGGTAGTTTGTCACCTTATCCCCTCATCCACGCCGGCATATTAAAAGTCACTACTATTTTACGGTGTTTGTATTAAAATGCAGTCTTGAACGCATCACTAAATATCCAAACGCGTCGTTTCACCATCATGTAAGAATAAGAATAAAGAATACTTTCCATCTTTCTTTGTTATGTACATGTTTCCTTCTTTAACACTGACCATCGCTACACTGTTAAAATTGTATTTCTCAATAAGTGTAATATGTCGACGCATATTAAGCAAAATATATGTCATAGTTGAAAACACTTCACATTAACGCCCTATTAACGAAATTAAATGTTTGTTGATATATAATTTAAAATTCAATCTGTTTTCAACATGCAAATGGGAACATAAGAAACGTGGCTAATGTTATTCTATTCTCTTTTAAGCAGAATTTCAATGAAATTAAATGGAAAGTCACATATGAACCGTAATCTAGGAAATATAATAGTTTAAACACGTCACATTAACGTCTATCAACGAAATCGAATTTTCGTTGGAATATAGATTAAAATTCAACGTGTTTTCAACATGCAAAAGAGGAAACAAAATAATAGTCAATGGCACTCAATTAGCTTTTAATTACAAATTTTATTCAGTTAAATTAGAGAGAATCCCATGAAACGAAATCTATATTATAGTTGAAAATAACAGTTGAATCCACGTCGACTGACTCCAAACAGCTCAATTGTCAGGGTTGCAAACCTATTTTAAAATTCATTTTTCTTAATTCACTCTTACACAGCTTTATAAATCCGCACCAAACATTATTAGACACCATAGAAAATATAATGTACAAGTGCTCACCCTCTAACGACCTCAATTTTTAATGTTGCCAACCATGTTTAAATAGTGCTGGCGGAGAACACGGGATTCCGCTATTCACTATTTATTTCTGTTCTACTTGTCTGATTATGAAATAAAATTGCTTGTTTATTTCTTTATTAGCGTATTTAGCGTGGCGCCTGTTAGTACCCCCGTAGCACACAAACGTTGAAAATACGTGGATTAAACGTTAATACCGAAACATTATGTTAATGTTGTAAATGTACCGAAATATCCACCTGTTCAACGGTTTATTCGACGTTGAATAATGGTTGAGAAGAAACGGGTTTAGTTGGCTAAAACAGCATGAATGCTGTCTATTGGCATATACACATTTAGTTTGATTATATCCTTCGCTCTTATCACGATATACGGTGTTAATTTTTCAATGGTAAATAATCCGAGCGGCTGCTGTGTGGCTAGAACATAGGAACGTTCTGCTCTTTTCGTTGGTAGCTCGACGCGTTGACCACTTATCCAAGAATCTACCTAGAGAGGCCACTACTCTTTTACTGTATCGTTGCAATTAAATGTTCGTTGAACTAGAGTTTAAAATTCAGTTTTTAAATAGAGTTTTTAATTATATTTTTTGACATAACATTAGTAAGAAATGCATTAAACAAAATCTATTATACCATAGTTGAAAATAACATTGAATACACGTTGTATTAACGTCTTATCAACGCAATGACATCTTTGTTTAAATCTGATTTTAAAATAAACATATTTTTTTCAACCGATAACGGTTAATCAACGAAATGAACCTACAATCAACGTTGAAAACACGTATGTGTGCTACTGGGGAACTTACCTTAAATGTGTTAAATCCTTAATTCATCTATATACGAGCGATTCCAGGTTTCAAGCACTGACATTTAAAATACATTTTTCTACTTAATTGCCTTATAACATGTCTTACAAATTCAAAAAAGGCTATTTCAGAACACCGCTTGATAGAGGAGACATTGTAGAATACATTCCTGGTGAGAGAACACGAAATCAATAACAATAATATATATTATTTAACGTTAAAGTTGTCGTCACGTACTGACATTTTTGCAACCCGCAGTTACACTCTGACATACATTTTCCCCAAACTCTCGAAAACTATGGGCCCAACAAAATTTTCTAATTTACTATATGAAAGAGGATAGTATTAAATTTTATTTCTATAAAAACAATTCCGGGATATATAAATATAATAAGTGTATAGGAGGATAAACATAGTGTCATTGACTGACATCTGTGAGTTATTAGATGATTTTACCTTGTATGCATTACTTTATTTTTTGTAAATTCCGAAAGAAATAAACTTATTGGATTCAACTACAGATTCCGGATAAGATATCACTATAAAGTATAATGCGTGTCCAAAATTTTAGTGTTCCAAAACTTTAAATCCATATTTGAGATCTATGAATATGTGAAGCCCAGTAGTAAAAACTCAAACGTGCAGTGGACATTTTGTATATTAGTGCAATCAGTTCTTAGAAGACATCCAGGGCCGCAAGTAAGAGAAAGCAAAGGGCGCAATTGTCCCGCAGGTATTCCGCCAGAATTTTCAGTTTGGGTGTGTAAATGTAAAATTGGGAGCGTATAAGTGGAGTTTTGCTTAGGTTTCCTAGTGTTCCATTCTAAAAAATTTAAATTGTAGGTGCGCCAGAGAATTTGGGTAGTGTCACCCCCCAGGGGGTAGTCTGAGAGAACCACGACCCCAAGCGCCGAACTGAGGGATGGAAAACGAAAATAAGTAGGGGACGTTGTACACTTTTGGTTCCTTCGAAGGGGCACTAAAATCGGATATTGTTCCCCGCCGCAAAAAAAAAAAAAAAAAAAAAAAAAAGCTGCAACCCTGGACACGATGTGTCTTTACTAAAAATATGTTAAGTCTTAGTACAAAGTACAAATGCATAGTGAGGTACCGTTGTTGGATTATTTAAATAAAGCTACAATTTTGCTACATTTTAATTGAGTTATACAACTAAAAATGTAGGGATAGAAAGTTTGAAACATTATATACTAAGCTTTTTTCTTTTATAAGTTTTATACTGACATAAATGAATTACCTACTCGCATCTAGTTTTCTTTACGGCCCTGCAAGTATTATAATTAAAGCTCGATTTCATGGTCATGACAGTATGTCAGACTGTTTTTCTTCCTATATGCTGTTATTGCCTACAACCTGGTATTTTTTTTATGAAAATAAATCTTCAAAAACTCCCCTATTAAGTGATACACTAAAAGTTTTGTTGGGCCCAATATTTTCAGAAGTTTCGGGAAATGTATATCAAAGTGAAAGTGCGGGTTGTAAAAATGTCAGTACGTGACGGCAACTTTAATATTATATAATAAATAGTATTTTTAATATCTACGTATTATTTAATCGAGAACGAGATCTCCAATATTTCTGCTAGCATATCATATATCCAATTTGCATTTTTTGAACTTCTGGGAGATATACCGCAATTACAGTCGAATCTGAATATAAGTTTGTGACTAGTGGTATTAGTGGATGATGTTTTACACAAAATTTATTGCGGTTAATAAAATTGAAATACTTTTGTTCAGCACTTGACTCTAACATATCATATGGAAGCACTTTACTTTTCACCAAATATTCTGCAATGTACAGTACTTTTCGTAGTACATTGAAAGTCGCACACTCACCATAATCTAAGAACACCACGCACACCACACTATGTTAATGATTTACACAAAATCTACTTTGATTAGGAGAAAGTTTCAAGTGCTTTTTTGTTCAGCATTTGACTCTAACGCACCATATAAAAACACTTTACTTTTCACCAAATATTTTGTAGTGTATAGTACTTTTTACATGTGGAGCGTCGTACACTGACATAATTATGAAGTCCATTTTTATAATGCTTATCAGTACGTAAGGACAGTTATAAACAAATGAATAGTTTATGTCTATATAGAAAAAAACGAAGTTTAATTGATACTATTTTAAATTTTAAATTCCTACATTTTAGCTGAACATTTTCCTGTTGAATTGAAGTAAAATTGTATATTTTTAAAATTTTAAATAACCCCAAAATACAAGCTAATTACGCATTTGTACTAATGACTCTTTTCATTTCTTTATGTAAACATGAATCGTATACTTTCAAGAATCGATTGCACTAATAAAAATAAATGCACTGTATGTTCTAGTTTTTACCATCGGGTATGACATATTCGTGTAATTGCTCTTACATTCTAAATATTTCAAAGCTATAATTAGCAACATCATTTTCGCAATTGCAAAAAACTTATTTTAGATCTCATACATTTCAAGAACGGTTGTTAACAACAATTTTAAAGATATAAAGATGTTATACTCACAAATGAAGATGTGGCGTGACGATCGATAACAAGGCCTTTAGATTTGAGGATACGCAGTTCCAACCAGTTAATATTTAATGTCAATTATTACCGTAATATTGCAAATACAATTCGCTTCTTTTTTACATTTTTTCGTTCCCCTTTCTCATAAAACAAAGGCATTCGTAGTGCTCGGTGTTTTAGATAAACCCTTAGTACATCTTGGATTTAGATCTACAAATATGTAGCATTTGTACATCTTCGAGGGTATCTATGATCTTTCCGAGGGGGTATGAAAGCAGGTTCCATTAATTTTTTGTTGACTTTGAGAACTTTTTCGAGGGGTATTTTTCGGCTTTGTGGTCACCATCTGAAAGAAACACTTGTATGGATACATTAAACAGGAAAAAGAACCACCTTGTAGATTACGTTTAACGGTCCTTCCGTCTGTTCTTGTTTTTTAAAAAATAAAATTATTTTAACAAACATTACAGCTTATTCTAATATATCTGTGAATTTTAATTCTTCTTTGACATCAAACTTTAGACACTGTTTCTTTCAGGCATGCTTTCGGGGTGGCTTTTCACCCCGGAAGTTTTCACCGCTCCCCAGAAATAATTTATCTTAACACTTGTATTACTCATACGTATACTGAAATACGTATACAATAGCACATTCTATAAACATTGTTCATGTTAGTTTGAGGTTAACTAAGAAAGTACGACATATTGTTAAGTAAAATAATTATTTTATATTTTAGTACATTTGTAATTTTCGTGATCCCCCCCTACGAACCCCCTCCCCCGAATGAAAGTTTCTGAAAGGAACACTGACTTTAAATATTTTATATCTGAAATTGCTGATTTGTTACAACATTCACGAATCTCTCCCTCTCCCCCCCTCTCTTTTCATCTCAAGATTTCTAACGTTCTTTTTGTGTTTATAGATGAAGGACAGCTAATACTCGGCTCACTGTGATAAACATTCGACGTTGTGTTTCCGATCTAAGTAAATCGAATAGTTTAGTGACTGTTATTTCCAACCAGCCAGTCATTTCCAGACTGTCCGCTTTGGTAATTTAGTTATATTAGCTAATATCTTTTTATTTGTTCATGTATTTGTGCGGGATTCAATCCGATGTATTACACTATATACTATTGCTTAGTGCATATTTATACATAATGTATGTTTTGTATGTGAAATGGAAACCGAAAGAGAGAGAGAGAGAGAGAGAGATATGCGGCGGTGTGTGTGTGTGTGTGTCTCTATGTATGTGTAAAGAAACTGCACTGGTCTGTGATTTATGGTATGTAGTTTCACCTTCGGTGGTATTTTGTCTTCTAAAAATCGCAGAGAATAATTACAGAGCATGTGGGAGAACGGTGTCAGCGTGCAACGCCCCCGAAACTCAATTAGTCTCCCTACTACTGTCACTTACCAGCATGCATCCTTGATCACACAACACCAGATTACGCGTAGGGTACTTTGATGTTCTCAAACGTAGACGAATGAGCAAATAATAAAGAACGCAATAAGGAAGTAGAAAGAAATTTGATCACGTAATGATGCATATGCTAAAACATTGCCTACGATTAGGAAGGCATGTGAAAACAATTGTTCCTCCCACTTTTTTCGTATTAACCCTACACAATATAACTAGGTAATATTTTAGTTTTTAATACGAAATTTTAATAATCCAACAAGAGATGAGGTTATTATTGGTATATGATTTGTAGATAGAAGATCAAGAAATTGAACATAAATTATGTTTCCTTACGTTGAATTTATGTTAAACGTTGCCTTTAGATTAAAAATCTCTATTTATATTTAAGCAGAAAATGGAGTTTTACACATGTCACTGTTTTCACGCGCAATGTGTAAAATACTACATTTTAACAGTGAAAATGCAACTTTTTTGGAATCCGGCTTACTCAAGGTGTTGGGGAAATGAAACAAATATGGAATACCATTTACTAAACTATTAGTATGATCAACTACTTCACCCATTCGTAATAGCAAGCTCTCCGAAGACAGAATAAAACGTTATATATTCACATAGCTACTTCTATATTGACTAGTAAAGAATACATTTTACCGCAATTGTCTCTTTCCTTCTTAAATATACAAATCCAATGCAGATATTTGAATCTCTATTTAAATACAACTATTTATATGTTTTGGTTTTTCAATATCATACGACTGCAAAACTCGTTTTGTCCAATCTCGGACTTTTCCAGAAATAAAGAGAAAAAATTGCAAGCATTTTACCTGAGAATGAGCTTTCTCATTATATTTAAAGAGTAAACAATGAGGTTTTCAATATGATCATAGGCTCACATTTAAGAGTAAGATATGAAGAATCCAAGAATACCAATATTTCCTTTCGATAACTTTTGTACATAACGAGCTTTGCAAGCTGATGACTCATTCTTTGTGAAATTACATTCTAACTACCCAGTATGAAAATCGTAAAGCGATCATAGGTTTCTTTATTTGTATAATTGAAGGGGGAATTCATCTGTCGCTCTAGCAAGCTGTCTGTTACATCTGTTACTGCGACGATCACTTGTTACTTACAAATTCCGTAATGCCTCGACTTCAGTTATTGACAAGAAGGTAATAATATTATCCTTCAACACAATAGCTTGATAGTTTCTTTGGGACGTATGCATAAAGTCAAGTATAAGTATTTACTAGCAAGTTTTGAAGTAAATACTTGGATTGGTATGCATAAAAATAAAGTTTACTTAAACTTGTAGTATTTACTAGACTTCCAAGCAATTGTTTCAAACCGGTATGCATAACAACTAGTACATACTAGATACTTCAAGCAAATACTTATTATTTCTTAAGTCTGCTGCTTAGCTGACTTGTATCTTTTACTAGTGTAAACATGGCAGCATTCATGCAGGTTCCTGCGCAAAAAGTGTACAAAAATCAAAGAATAGCAGGTAACGATATATACCGATCACTTTATAGGCCTAGATTTGAAGAAGACAAAGTAAGATTCTTGGCTGGCACACTTTGAGGGGACGGTGAAGAAACAAGAGGTGATGCTCTCTCTAGAAAAGGAAAAATGGAGGTATTTCTAAGGTACATTGGTGATCAGCGGTTCCGGGTCAGAGTTGGTGAGGATAAAGATGTGCATCAGTGTACTGTAAGTAGTTCGGTCAGAGAAGTAGCGCGTATTTGTGATAAGGCACATAAATGGGTCAAATTTCCTGCAATTTTGAGAGAAATTGAAAATACTAAGGCTAATTGCAAGACTTCTTTTCAATTACCAGGTTGTATTGGAGCTATTGATTGTAGTCATGTCGAAATACTGCAACCAAGCATGCAAGGTTAGCATGAACAAGAAAAATAGAAAAACAATAAATGTTCAGGCCACGTATGATGGAAAAGAATGGTTCACAAGTGTCGACGCCCAGTGGCCAGATTCTGTACATGAAAGTTGGATTTTACGCAGATCTGGTCTTGTAGAAATCTTATCACCATTCAGAGGAGACGCTTATCTGATTGGTTATTTAGGTTACGAAATTTCTCCTTGGATTTTGACACTATTTAAAAACCCAATAGTAGACACACACAAAAATTACATCAACGTTCATGCGCAAGGCAGGGTTATAATTGAAAGTTTATTTCGACATGTAATAAGAAGGTTTTCAATTTTGAGTTCAAAAATCAGGCTAAATCTTTATATAATGCCATCTGTGACCGTGAGTTGTTTCGTATGTCGTAGAGCTTTATTGTTATAGGTTTTGATATTTACAACAACAATCAAGGAATTTCAACAATGAAGAAAAACGAAAATGAAATATCGTCATTGGTCGAACTCTTCAATTGGTTATGAACTTTCTTCCCTGAAAGTTAGAACTCTCTAGGCTTGAATTTGTTGGAGCAGCATTGAAATTTCGTGCAACGGTAAAAATAAATTAGACATATACGAACATAGTGCTGCCATCTTTTGTTGGAGTTCGTTGCTTTCTAAACTTCTCTAAAGCAGGCACTCTGTACTGCGGACATGGACAGTTTCTGTCATTTATAGGGAATATTCACTTCCGTATAACAGACATTTTAAAAGCTATTTAAGGAAAATCCGCGGGTTGTCAATATGTCGACTGTCATATAGAATAATTGTTCGATAAGTTGACTTCCATAGTTAGTAATTACAGTTCGAAAAACTTTTTTAACGCCGATGAAACTTGATTGATATTTTATCGTGCGATTCTGGATGTTTGAATCGAGAAATACTCGAATGGTAAAGTAGGAAAGAAGCGGCGCAAGATATCGAAGAGGAGATGAAGGAAAGCCATATGAAGGAAAAAATTACACACAATATGTTCTCAATTTCTGTTTCTTTCTTTCTCTTTCTCTCTCTCTCTTTCTTTCTTTCTTTTTTCTTTCTTTCTTTCTCTCTCTCTCTCTCTCTCTCTCTCTTTCACGCGCTTTTCTTCTCTCTCTTTCTCTCTCTAAAAAACTACAGGATTCTAATTATTTCACAAATTACGGACTCGTAGGTAGTGATATACAAAAGTAAAAAAAAGTAAATAAATAAAATGGATAGTAATGGCACAACGAACGATTAAACAAAGTGGTGGAAATGATTTTACTAAATGTTTTGTATGTAATAGTGTATCTTATCGAGCGGGAACATGGACTCTAGAAAAAGTCATGAAAGGAAATTGGAAACTTTCGAAATGCGGACATGGAGGAGTAAATATAATATAACTTGAGCATAGCTAAAGAAAGAAGACTGGAGACGAACAATACTGAAGACAATTAAGAAGAAAAACATAGGGCATTAGTTACCATGGAAATCAGACACGTACCCAGAAGTTAGTTTTGGTGGGGGAGGGTTCCAAGATCATTCTGGGTGTGAAATTTACGTAGAAAGCATATAATTTTGCCAAAATTATACTATTTTATTTTAAAAAATCTGAATTTTGGGGCTCCCAAGGCTCCTTTGCATACATCCCTGATGGAGACTGTGTGTTGTAGGGTGGAATTGAAGGTATGGTTAAGGGGAAAAGATAAAAAGGAAGAAGATGAATGAAACCTTTTGAATCATAAAGTACTATTTTTTTTATTTATTTATTTATTTTTTTTTTTTACTAAAGTTCCAAATAAACTTCTTTAACTTTTTGAAATGTTAAAATATTTCCCTTTCACAGTGTTCGATTTCTATCGGAAGATGGTTCAGATTAGCTCCGCTCTACAAAAATGTTCTCTGGCACTGAGTTCCTAAATATTCCCCCAGCCTGGAATTTAGGCGGGCTGTATCTACTATACATGTCTGAGAAATTATTCCCACTCTCTAGATAAGATAAGATAAGATAAAATTAATTGTATAGGCTGTAACAGCACTATGGCTTACGCCCGTCCCGATCCCACTCTCTGGACACAACACAAAAACAAACGATGGTTGAACACACCCTTGCAAGTCTGCAACACACAAGACCAAAGTGTTTGTTGGGTTGACCAACTAAAAGGCTTTCTTATTAAAGATTTTACATTGTCACAGAACCTCAATATTTATCAAAATAAATTGATAGTAACAACAAATGTCATAACACCATTAGTGTATTGCTGCGATAAATGACAGATCCTTTTGTGAAAATTGAGCCTTCTCCATTCATCCGGACCTTGTGCCTTCATTTTAGGCGCCTTGATAGCAAAGCTAAAGCAGAAGGAACCTTCTATTTCCACTCATGGTGTCCGTGCGTGTCCAGAAATTAAGACTCAGGAACTGCAAGGAGTAGAGACGTGCTGGAGATGCCTGTGGAAATGTCTTGGAAAGACTAGCTCAGAGCAGTTGGGATATTCTTGATTAGTGAAATAGTTCAGTGCTGCCAATATTTAAAAAATAATCAATTATTTAAATTGTTCCAATTCAGTTAGACTTAAATATGCCAAACTTGCCATAAACATTATTCGACACTAGAAAAGTATTGTGATTCAATCGTGTATGGAGGACGACCCGACATTTACAAGCGATGTCCTTCATCTTCTTTCCACTGTATTGAGAAGAGTATTTGCTAGCAAAATATTTGGTAAAGAACGGCAATGGGAAGATAAATAGGTCTCAGTGCTGCAGAAAGCCATACGGATTGAAAATTTCCAAGGTATTACCCAGTTACACTCCGTGCAAGCTGATAGGGTGTATAACCGAAGGACTGGCTGCTAGCTTCCCTGTTTAATAACCCAGATCCAGCAGGAGTGTTCGCCAAGGGACGTCATCCACCAGAATTGTGTAGCCTTATCTGACACAAAAATATAAATAGGTGATTTCACAAGAAAAGTTTCTTATACACTAGAATATTTTATTACTTATTCTACTTTGTGGTGCATAATCCACTTTATTATTTTTTTTTTTTTTGTATATTGAACTATAACAATGTGTGGGAACACATTCAAGTTAAGTGTGGGTGTAAGTCACGATCGCCAATAATAGCCGATATCAAATTTATTTTTTTAATAATCGAATTAATTATGCAAAAATTGTAAGTGTATCACAGAATATCAGTTTCCGAAATGTATCTAAAAGAAAGAGCAGCACAATTTGTGTTTCCGATGTTTGGAGTTATCGTGAAAGCCTATTTCAAAAGCTGTCTATGTATAATAAATTGTTTTCTAAAAGCAAAGCAATCAAAATGCAAATTCAGAGCGCATACCTTTTATTAAATGCGCTGAAGTAATGTTTTTTATAATAAACTTAAAATGTATTAGTAAATCTATTGGACAAACTGGAAATTGTAAGGTATTGCAAAGTGAAAGCAAACGTATGTTTAGAAAATACATATTATTATTAGTAGTAGTACCCAGCCTCATTGGTCAGTGGTTACGGTTCTGAATTTCTAATCAGTATTGTGAAGGAAAGTACTGTAGGTTCGAGTCCTTCTCGAGGTCGCCCTGATTGTCGTTCGCAGCGTTTGGTACAGTTTCATAGGGGTAAATGCTGAGATAGTTTCTAAACAAAAGACTTGGTAACTGCCTTTTGTACCCTTGACCCTCAAAGAGTGCTCACAAAGAAACCTCATTCGCCGGTCATATCACGGGTTTATGGCAGATCTGGCCGTCTTTTTTTTTAAATTATTGAACTGGGCGTAGAGCTCTTTGCCCGAAATCTATGAAAATTCTGCAGATTCACTCACTGTTATTTACATAATAATAGCACTTGAAAATTGTTTCATTATGGTTTGACAGTGAGGCATTACTTTTTTGCCTTTAATGATTGTCGATTCTGGTATATCTATTACACTTGATAGAATTGTGATGAGCTGAAGAGGTACTGATTGGTCATCTTCTTGCGATAGTGATTCTGTTTGTTAAGATTCTTGTAAGTGTTGTACGTCTACTTTATATACTTAAAGCCAATATATATTTTTTTTAAATTCAAGAATATAATAATAATAATAATAATAATAATAATAATAATAATAATAATAATAATAATAATAATAATAATAATAATAATAATAATAATGCTTTTTACCATAGAAACTATAATTAACTTAAAATTATAAATTTTGCTGAAACTTTAAGGCTGGTTCCCTTTATCATCGTCATGCCAAGTGTGGTCGGATTACGTTCAACCGTTGTAACGGGGCACACGAATAAATGTTTAAATATTTAGTCTCGTTGCCATAAAAGAGGTAACTAAATTAAAATTAGAATATCGCTTAAAGATTTAACATATCAAGTTTAGTTGTAATCGGCTCAACCGTTATTCTAGCCATAATGAAAGAGTAATCGTTTAGAAACCGTGGGTGTTATTTCCTGAAAGAGAACATCAAAATTCATATTAATACATTGTGTGTATTAATACATGTTTTCTCCCAACACTTCGCTTTGTTTCAACTTTCTTCTACTTTATTCGCCATTTTGTTCATGCTACCGTTTCAACAACAACAACAAAAATAGTAAACTTTATTTTGCATGGGCCAGTCTAGTACGATTGTCCGTCACGATTTGGTCAATTTACACCTTTCTTTAAAATCCACAACCATCCATGCCCAGGCGGGATTCGAAGCCGCGACCTTCGAGTCGCTTGACTAACGACTTAGACCACGTGGTTACCTGGTCGGCAAGTAACCGTTGTCAACTAGACTCTCAAACACTGAACGAATTGTTTATCTCATTATCGGACCAAAGATAACCGATGTTACAAACCAATCACGATAACCTATGCCAAGAGGGGATACAATTGGAGCGATATAGGGGAACTACAAATGTGCGGATTCTAGACGCATCATCGCCAAGATTTTACGCGCACAACACGTTTTCTCACGCTTAGGGAGATCGTAGAATGTTTCAGCTAGTGGAAGCTAAATGTTGGTTGTTCTGAATGTATTTATCCTAAATTTTATATTAACAGAAAATCAGAGCTTGTACTCGCTTGGGTTTTTGCGCGTCTCGATGAATTTGGGAAAATAATTAAAAAAACTTTAATTTAGTTTTTCGATATACTTGTTTTACAAAAACGTTAGGATACAACATTCAAGTGCATTAAAGATATAGCTGAACTATAGCTGAACTAGAAAACTCACCATATTTTACATAACGAATTATTTGCCTCAGTAGTAGCTGCAGACAGATACAGGTAATGTACACAAACTCATTCGGAAAATGTTGGAAAATGGACAACTTTAAGGGCTCATGGGTTTCAGGATTACAAACGAAGTAGTTTGGTATATATTGGACATTTAACTAGAAGGTAAGATGGTTATCGAGTGTATTTTTTAAATTTGAATTTTCTGATTTTGTCCAAGTTTTTTTAGATTATGTCCAGCTGTATAGCGGAAGGCTTCTCGAAACTTGTAACCCGGGGCGGTGGCACCACTTCCCACCGTCTTACGTCACCACTGTCGGATGTAACCTCAACACAGTTCATCACTGTCGCGATAGAAACCAAGATGCCATTCGCATACGATCAAGCTAGAAATAGAATACATACGTCCCTTGATTTCAGTTGCATAGTAGACGGACTTGCGTCTTTATACACACAAACTTGTCTGCGCAACTGATTGCCTTGTATGCGATTGATTTCTTGGTTTCAGTCGCTGCAATGGACGAACGGTTTTAAAATATACTTGTACGAAAATTACCAATACGTTAATTCGTTCATTCATTTCTAAGAAATTCAGTGGTGTCGGGACAGGCATAAGCCACAGTCTCTCACACAAATCAATTTTATTCTATCCTAAGAAGAACAGCATGTGCCATGTTCATCGATTAGTAGCTGTAGCAACACTGGCTCAGTTAGTGAATGTTTTCAAAAAGAATCTAATTACTTTAATGCTACCGCCAGGAATGCTTTCTCAATCTGCAGAGAATGCGTGAAAGGAGAAGGAATCCTTTTTGTTGGCGCTCTTATCTCAGCCCTCCATACAGTTCGTTAAGAGATCTCACCGGTTCTCAGCAAAATTCTTTCAGTACTGCATCGAAATATAAACATACTTACGCTTGAGTATGTTTAAATGACCTGTCCAGCTGTAATAAAAAAAATATGTAATTACAAATTATTGTAATACATAAATGTGCTCCAGATCAATTTATACGTTTTGACCTTTATGAAGAATTTTTTCTTTGCTGTTTGTATTTTCTTTGAACTACTTCAGCCAATAAAAATTAACTACCTTTTGCTGCTCGCCAGTATCTTCCTTCTGGAAATAGTTTTTCAGGACTATCACCAGAATCAACCTGCGTAGTCTAGCTGTTACGGTTGCAGGCTTCAGATCGGCACTAGAAAATGTCGCATGTTCGGTTAATTTGCTATATAAAGGAAATTCATGACATTAAGCTTGTTTCTGTATTTGAATTGGTAGCTTGGAACAACAAAAGTAATCTTCTTCAATTTTTTAATTTCAGTTTCATTTATGGCCTTTAGGCATCTAAGGCTCAGGCCGGGATAGGGGAGCGGAAAGGATACGAGAAGGTGTCGGCCAGGGCCTAAGTTGAAGGACCCATTCCGGCATTTGTCTGGTGTGACTGTGGGAAAACCCTGGAAAAACCTCAGTCTGGATGGTCGGCCGCTGGGATTGAACCCACGACCTCCCGAATGCTGCACCAACACTCTACTACTGAGGTGCGGCGACTCGGTATTAGTATTTTTTTTCTTCTAAAAAATAAGGGAAAACTAAAATCAAGAACCTATTATTTTTTTAAACCTTGTATTACGTGAGGGTGCTAAATGAGTGTATATTAGCAGGACGTTCAAGTATTCCGTGAGCGAATTTTAGTCACTTTAGACCCCTTCCCGTCCCTTATAAGTAAAAATAAGCATATGCCAGACCCCTTGCCTTTCTGCTAAGGACTTGTCCAATTTCTTGTCATTATTACAAAGTCCAAATAACTGTTTAAATTTTTTAATCTATACTAATATAGTTTAAGTTAATATAGATATTAATTACATTATTAAAAAATATTGCTGAATGTTAAAGTAAAAGAATCGTGTTTGTCTCCCACTCCTTACTATACTATCAGTAGGAATTAGAAAAGCTTTAACCTCCTCCCTCTGCTGCAATGCTTACGTCATTCTGGAACAACCTATAACGCATAAAGAATTTGCTTAATGAAGAACTAAATTCAAACTCTGATGATGACAATTTTGAATTCTTATTCAGTATTTATTTCGTAGTTATTCCTAGTCGAAAGCCGAAACACAGGGAATGAAGGAAATAGATACATAAAAATTAAGAATGAGAACATAGAGAAAGTAAACAAATTTAAATACTTATTAGCGTAAGTAACAAACAAAAACGAGGTAACGGAAGAAATTAAAAGTCGTTTAGTATCAGGCAACGCATGGTTCTATTCAGTCCAGAAACTCTTAACCACGATTAATATCAATCCGAACAAAAACACCAGAGGTGCAAAAAGTGGAGCCAAGTTCTTTAGCCCTAAAAAGGTGTGAAATGGGAGACGGATGAGCCAAGTTCCTTGGTGACAGCATGTAACAGGAACAAAGGAACTTGGCGCGAGCTGGCG